>DWMZ01004766.1:0-11456 GCA_018249855.1 Eueides tales michaeli
ATATATATATATATATATATATATATATATATATATATATATATATATATATATATATATATATATATATATATATATATATATATATAGTATACATTTCTTAATAATGAGACTTAAAACATTATTCTGGCGTTGAAGTGTTTAAAAATAGTTGTTTAGCGATCATCGAGAGCTCTCTTCGTTCACGAATTTCTTTCAAGAATCTTACGATATGACTTGTAATAATACAGCGTATTTTTACGTCGCACTTTGCTTAAGCAGATAATTTAAGTTAATATTTTTAGTATTTAATCAGTAGTTAACGAGTTCTTCTTGGTTTCTTATCGGGATTCATGTTTATTTGCCGAGTTCTTGTCGCATCATTTGTTGAGTGGCAAAACTTAGCACCGCCCTTGACCTTTTACTCAAAGTTCGACTCTATGGGTAACGAGGTTAAGCCACTCGAAATTCAATGCCTCAAACTCAGTAAAAATATACTAGGTTTCCAAATTCTTTCTACTTACTACGTGAAGCTAAAAAACGATACGGAAAAATATTAAGATATGTTTTCTTTTTTAATGACTATACAGCCAATAATTGTTGCCCGAGTATTACTCATCTTAATCTCAGATAGCTCTCGAATCGAGGAGGCGTGGGCGAGCAATCTCACGCCGCACTTGTGAGACGATTTTGATTTAAATTAATTATCTTATCTAATAAAGAATATTGAATTCCAGTCAAAATAAATAAGACCTGGCATTTTAGAGTAAATAATTATGAGGACTATTAATAATAATTACAAAATAGTTAAATTACATGTTGAGTAGCGGAGTTCAACTCCGAGCTATGTAGGTTTTCTTACGAAGTGAGGAAACGAATTTAAGTGATTCTTTATTCTAGTGAGAATCGAACTAACGATCGTCGTGTTTGTTGTAAGAAACTTTTAAATGCTTATTTATAGTAAAACTTTAAGCTTTAACTAAACAACTCTGTAGAATTGACAGTTGACTAACGACAAATTCAAATAACGCATATTAATATGTTTAAATACAGATGGCAGTTAAAATATACCAATTGTTTAGCTTTCACGTTTTGTTTATTTTTTTTTCTACCCATCTATCTACCTCAAAAAAAATTGTATACTTGTTAAATATTTTATATGTTGTTAATGTTTCTGTAGGGGAAGTTTTCTAATTTATACTATTTTTGAAGTGCTATTCCACACTGAGGAAAGAAAATACAAAATTTAAAATCGTATATATTTTTTTCAAGATAGAGTATTTTGTACCTCATTTTAAAACTTTGCATGTTCTGTATCGCAATTACGTCACTTGTTTTTAACCAGATTGAACTCACAACTATCATCATTTATAGTCAAGTATTTACAAATTCTATTGAGCTTCCTATAAGATTTGTAAATTTCAATATTGTAATCTATATTTTGATGAAAGATTAAGTGAAAATGTATAATCATACACGATATTAAAGGAATTCAAAGGAAATCGCATAAAGCTCGCAGCTTAACACTATAAAGCTTTTTACATAAAGTTTACTTTCATCTCAATTTGGGGCCGACACTCGCTTGGCGCAAGCTGTCGACACACTCACCACGCATAGAAATAGCTGTATTCCTTTACTCGAGCTAAATGGCAAATATTATAAGTAAAATAATATTGTTTTGTCTCACGTATGTATATATGTGTATATGTCATGTATATGATCTCATACATTAAAGTCTGTATATCATTTTCTGTATGCAGAAATGTCGATTGGATTTAAATGATAGAATTTAATAATCATAACAAATATAGATATCGAGGTCTGTCGTGGTACAGAGGTACGAGCGTGTGGCAACAATACTTTTAGGTCCAGCGAAAAGTGGAGGACGGAATTGTCTTAATAGAAACGGAATATCTACCCTGCTATAAAAAAAAAGAAAAAAATGTAAGCGTATCTTTATTAAAAGGATGTTTATCCATGTTTCTTATTGTGTTGAATCACAAAAAGTAATGTTGATGCAGGAAATATTATTTATTTAAGAACAAATTCCGCGAGTTTCAACATCGAAAGCGTACCTTTGTAAATAGGTCAGTCATCCTTTTATATAAGCTGGCAAGAGAAAAGTAACATTTGTGTTTTTTTAAGCTTTATTTTGTATCACGCACACATACTCGTACATGTGTGCGTGATGCATGCCGGGTATGCAGACGGAACATGGAAACCTCATGTTAAGACGCTTTGGTTCGCACACTTGATTATGGCCATCGGGCTCAAGTAAAACTTTGACTGACCTTTATATATAATTATACATAGATAAAATAAATCCTGATTGTTATATAAAGTTACCGATTGTACAAAATGGGTATGATTAAGAAAAAAATAAGAGTGGTGGAACACGCAATTGCTTAAAAATCCGAATGGTGCGTGAAGAATGGCTCACCTCTGTCCACCTATATGATATACCTATGCGGGATACAGCGTAAAGCTACGAAAAGAAACACTAATGTATGTTAATTAAGCGACGTTGACTTTTTATTAACTTATATAATTTAACGAGTGTATGTAATGTGTCTGACGGCTTGTTACACTTTAACAAAGTTATTTAATTATTTATTTGATATATGTTACGTTAGAAGATCCCCTTCTGTTTAGACTGCGAGATACACATTATTGGTTTATTTACAGACAAGCTCGTGGGTATAAGTGTAACATGTACTCTAATAAGGCTCTCGTAGCGTATTAGGCCACCTTCTGAACGTAAGCGTGATAGTAGTGAATTCGATACAAACTCGGAAAACAACTTCCTATTCATATCCCTGCTCTGTAGACAATTACGTGTGTTGGATATAAATAGATAGACCTCCAGATCATTACATATTTTTAAGACAGGGTGAAACGTATACACTCTTTGTTTTTATAATATTAAAGCAACGAAAGCAGTAATCGTGATCGGATGCTATAATTCGATTTCTACTGAAGATTATATGAAATTGTTCCATTTCATTTACATATTTTTTTCGTTAAAAAAATATTTACTTGTAAAACTGAGAATATAAAAGGCAAAAATTTGTACGTACAATTTTTATAAAATGTTTTCAATTGATTATAATATTATGAAAAATATTCAACGACGCCATTTCTTTTTATCAAATATTGTAACGAAAATTGAATGAAAAGGCTTAGATTTAGTTCTCCAACTTTTTTGCTTTATTAATTAATTCCATAACATTTTTTACTTACTCAAAATAAGCGAAAGTAATAATGCACTGCATTTTTTTAAATTTACGCTGTATTCTCCACATTAAATGGGGAACGCAGAGGGATCTTGGGAACTTAATTTTAAGCACTCCGTTTCGTTCCCAACTTTCTGGCAAATTTAAGGCATTGCGTGCTGACTGTATTGTTAAGAAAATTTGCCTCTTGAGGATATGTAATATTTAATGAAAATATTAAATATTCCATTTCCTCCAGAAGGAATCGAACTCATAACCATTTGGGTTTAAAGTAGCATGCTTGTACCTCTGTGCCACGACAGGCCTCAAGACCTATCTCTAATATTAATATT
Source organism: Eueides tales michaeli (assembly GCA_018249855.1). Classification (NCBI taxonomy): domain Eukaryota; kingdom Metazoa; phylum Arthropoda; class Insecta; order Lepidoptera; family Nymphalidae; genus Eueides; species Eueides tales. The sequence continues at coordinate 3,545 of DWMZ01004766.1, forward strand.
ATGTACATCATCGACTTTACTAAAATCATTATTTAGAATTAACATTATGACTACGCCGTGACAACATCAGTCCCTGTTACTTTAGAAGAGTAAATAAAGCGTTATAGAACAATATTAAAATTTACCAAACTCGTATGGGGTGATTCAGGAGACTCACTATCAGAGATTGCTTGTGTTTAATAATGAATTGCTATTATAGGCTTACTAAACGAAATAACGTTTTCATTTTTTAAACATGACGGTTGTATTCACAAATAAACTGAATTTATTGTTATTGTGGCGGCATTGAGTTACACCACCTAACTCTCAAAATTATGATATTTTGATTATTATATGCACGTGAATCTAAACTATAAACTCAACGTTTATCGCAAAACTAAGAGTATAACATGACACTTCCTTTCCTACTTTCTGTTGAATTCAGATATTGCGCGATGATCGGCGGAACTCAACGCCGCACCTTGCCTTGTTACCATGGCGACGAATTGAAAATGTTATATACATACATATTTCCTTTAATATTTGTATTCCCTTAAGTGGGAATCGAACCCACTTGAGGGAGTTGTATAAGGGATGTACCCTCTATGCCTCGACGGGCTCTTATTTTTATATTATGAATTACAACTGTTGATGTGAAACCTCACATGTCGAGGTGTGATCGCGTGTGACTCATTGTTCCCAAGCAGTTAAAATATGAAATTATTTTGCAATAATAAACAAAACATATCAACACAAAGTACTAAATCAATGCAACAGAGATCGGGAGAAACTTAATAGAGAAAAATCTCCTCACGATTGGCGGATATTAAAAATCTTCAGAGACGGTGAAATGTGCCCTTTCAAGTATATTTTGTCGTATGCAATATTATAATTAATAACGTCACTCAATTGAGAAATTTCTGTAAACGCGATAGTCGTAGGTTCAATTCTTGTTAATGTTTTATGTATGGAGACAGCACTGCATTGGCGCAGCATTTAACTGTAAATGCTACGACCGTAGGTTTATTTTCTTGCTCTTGTAAGAAGGCAGTACGGCGATGAATGTCACCACTCAACAAACTATCTTGACAATTAGATGGTATGTGGCGAACGGATGTCATAACATTAGGTTCAGCGTGCGGGAACCAGTGTGAAGCTAAAAGAGAAAAAAATTGGCACAAAATGGAGTGCCCCTATAATAGATTTTCTTTGTCATTTTCTTGATAATAGTGATAAATATGTGAAGTAGCATCAATACGTATGTTGGTGTTAGAAACACTGAATCGGAAGATTAATGATTTCTATGAAATGTGAATAATAATCTCGATTGTGAACGTTTGAGCTCATCGCCTCGCGCTGGATGTAACCTTTGATAGAGCTGCCACTGTCTTAACGCGCGTGATTGATAACATGTGACTTACAAATAGTAATTATAGTATGAGAGGCTATGAGAGGGATTGTATAATTTTAGTTTAGAGCGCAGAATATAGCACACTCAAGAGAAGACCGTCGTGGCGCAGTGAGACAGTGTCCGACTATAAAGAAAATGATTGTAGATTCGATTTGTACTTGAAAGAATGATAGTATTTATTTTAATTATCCAAGTCTAGTAAATAAAGCGCGTTGCTCAAAAATTTGGCGGAATATCGGGAACGGAATATCTTAACATAAATTTTCTTCGCTTGCTATACGGAGGAAGTGTGAAACGTGCATATTTGTACGAACAGTCCTTATAGATATATTTTTGTCTATTCACAGTTGACGCCTGTACAGTATTTACAAACTATATATAACCGAACTTAACTACAAATTAAATATAAACTTGCAAATTTCTAGTCATTGTATAGTCGGTGTTTGCGACAAGTGTTTCAAAGTCATTATATCAGATATCCTTTTGAGCTAAGTAAATCAGAAAATGGAAGACGTGACTTTGGATGAAATATCGTGGTTTAGCTAAACATACCAAGATATATAGCCTCGTGTTATAGCGAGAGCAGATTGGAGATTCTCTAACGTTCAAATTGATTAATTTCGATTTTGAAATATAAAAATGTATGTATTTGTAGCACACATAACACAGTGTTAGTCCATAAGTGCGGCGGTTGTGGGCTCGATTCTCTTTGGCAGGGTAGAGGGAACTTGGGAACCTCGTGTTAGTACACTCCGTTCCGTTCCCCACTTTTCGATACTTTAAGACATTTTATGTTGAGTAGTAAAACTCATCGCTACGCTTTACCTGGTTACCAAAGCGAAGAAATGAAAACATTAAATATTTAATTCTAATACATTATGGGGCAGAGGCACAAGCTGTAGACGCGACCGTCTACAGCTTGTGCCTCCGCCCCATGACACGCTTCAACATGTCATTATTTTTGAATAATATTTAATTTATTTATGTTACTACGAGAAACAGACAAATAAACATACTATGAGCTAAATAGTACAGTAACAGATCGTCGTCTACATACGGAAATCCTACAAGATCCAGTACAAGACCAAAACAGACATAATTTATAACCCTTGTATCGCTTGCGAGGAATCCATACATTAACAGGAGATCAGTCGGGAGACAGAGGTATAAGCGTGTGACTGTAAGCGCTGCAGGTAGTGGATTCGATTTCCACTCGAAGAGTATTTAATTTTCTTATATCGTGGGATACAGCGAGCATACTGAAAAATATAATGGCAATGAACTGGTTAAGGAAATCTTGAGATATCTATAGTGTTCTGACCAAATAAATGAATATGGTAGTTACCATAATGGTAGTGAGACTTATTGGTATATATAGGGACATATAAAATAGACTATTTTTGTTGGCAAATTTCCGGACTCCCTAATATAAAATGCCGCCATCGTAAACCCTATATCACAAAATTTTAAATTATTTACATAGTGAAATGCTTGTGACATAAATTTTAATACATCTTTTCTTACATAGTAAAATGCTTGTGACAGGTCCTAAGAATTGAGAGGAAGATGATCCAAGAAGTGTATTCATATAAAATTTCATCTGCTTAAGGCGTCGCACCTACAAGGTAAAACATTAAAATTTTTATTTGTATTACACATATAAACTGTTACAATACGTGTGCATACACTCACAGACATAAGTTTGTCAACTTTTATAACTTATAAGTATTTCTTGTTGAACGAAGTACATATGCTACCACAGAGTTATGTGCCCAACAAACTAGTATTTAGGTGTAATATGTTTTTAACTCATGTACTATTATGAGAAATAAATAATCTTAGGCCTCACAATCCTTAATTTGGTACCGACCCCTCGTTGTCCATATTCGACTCGCACTTTAATAAAGTTTTTATTAGTATTACAGAATTTAATTACGAATAACGTTTACAGAACACATAAATAATTTGATAGACACTTTAATATATAGATAGTTTAATTGATAACATTATAACAAAAGAAGTGAACTCCAGTAACTTTTAAAATTAATTATCGCTACAAATTCAGTATCATACACAAATTAAGAGATAAATAAAGATTTAAATTAAACTAGACCAGCGGCCACGGGAGTACGAATGTAAATGAGGCAGCTTGTGGGTTCAATTCATTCGAAGAAACGATAAAATATTTATTTTTTACTCAACATTCTCACAATATCCTCGATATTGCCTCTCTTACCATTGACTCACTTTATTGTATATTTATTTAGTATTTTGTTTTAGCTTCATACTGTTTATACCACACATTGCAATGTGCCCTAGTATTAGGGCATTCCATTCCTATTAAAGTACAATTCGATTCTTGAGGCTTTTTGTGTTTAGTGGTGGAATAAGCCGCACTTTACGAGTACCTTGTTACCAGAGTGAGGAAATGAAAAACCTTTTTATGTCTCTAAATTTTATGTTAAAATAGGAAGAAGGCAGTGTGAAATGTAAACGCTAATGAATTCTGCCAGTCAGTAAGTTGTAAACGACCTACATTGTGAATGATGCAAGAGCGTCGATAATTTGAAATGAAAGTTTGTAAGCGACAGCTCGAACATCTCAACTTGAGCTTAAATGTTTGAATTCACATAATTGAATATCTCTCGCGAGGTCTAAATTTGTGAACAACTTGTAAACGATTAACTTACAATTTAGGATTATTTACGTTATAAGAAAATGAAAGCTTCTAAAAATTGAATTTACTGTCCGTTCGTTAACGCCATTTTTCTCAATAAACTGTAAAAAGCTGAAATTATTATCAAGTATCACTTGAAAAAATAAAAACAAAACAAAGCGCAATGTAGTGTACAAACAGGTCGCCTGATTGTAAGAGATCACTGCTGCCCACGGCCTTGTGTAACATCGTGTCGAGTGTTCAAGATGGTGATAGATGCACTTTAATGAAGAATGACAAGAACTTAAAAATATTTAAAAAATAACATGCTCCTTAGCAAAATAATAATTCCAAGCAATTATCCTTGGATATCAGAAATTTGTAAAATCGCGTGGAATACAGCGTGAAGCTGAAAAAAGAAATTTATCTTTTTGTGATATAAAATAAGTTTAATCCAAAACCTTCATACAACAATCTCTCGACTGACGTAGCTAAATTACATTTTTGACAGAACCTGACACTCGCCCGTAAGTACTTAATACCGCTAGAAGCCTATTTTAGACACTGAAGTACTAAAAAGTCGTACGTACACGAACAAACGAGTTTTAATGATAGCTGCGAGCATATGTTATGTGTCTCTTGTCATATATACTTGGGTTTACATTTTGAGCTATTTATGACTCTCAACTTTGTTTGCATTTTTTAACTTCACATTGTATCCGCACTTTTTTATTAAACGTCCAACATTGCGTAAACAGTCTCAACGGTAAACAAAATATGAAAATATGTCGTGATATGTTAATACAAAAATGATAAATATTACAGTAAATGTTGAAAGTGTGAATGTTAAGGTCTGTCGTAGGACAGCGAGGGGCATAAGTGTGCGACTTTAAACATGATGAATTGTGGGTTCGATTCTCATTTGGAGAATCAATTGTATGAATTTCTAGTGCTTACACAAGCGCGACAGTGACTGTCGCCACACAAATAATTGTTAAAATATTTTAATTTTGTATATTTGTTTTCTATAGGGTGGTGGCTGTGGTTAGACATTCAACTCTCATTTGAGGAACGACCATGTTTAGATTGGTATTAATTTTTCTTTCTGCATTTTAGTTTGTCGACTTTATATTATGGTAAATATAAGCGGGCGAAGCCGTGTTTAGCTTTAATATAATCAATAAATTATCACCTCGTCGCACTGTTAGTACGTTGGTTATGACTGTAAGCCCGTCAGCATGTGGGTTCAATCTCCACTTGAAGAATTTTTGTTTTTTTATTTCTTTACTCTATTAACAAGGCAGGCCAATTCAAATGATTCGAGTTATTTATAAAATATTAACACAATTATATTTAACGTCCTCAAGATCATTTTTACTAAGAAAGTATATACATATTAGGATTTTCCATTATCATTGAAATACATTGACGCTTTATGAACTTAAACTTATTGAAGTTCTCAACAAAAACAGCAATGATCAATAAGGCTATAACGATTACAACATTCTAATGTTTAACGCCCACGGGTTCAGTGCGAGCCTTTACTGTTTTTCTTCGACATCTGGCTCCGAATTATATTTTTCTTTACTTTGTTTTTCGACTTTTCTTGTTGAATGAAATTTTGATAAATAACGTAACCTCTAGCATATTGCTAAAGGTTACGTTATATGTAATACTATTAGGACGCCCACGTGATTTTTTGTTTTACACGAATATATAATACTTAAAAATATAATTTTCTATGAAAAAGCAAATATAGCGACTTTTGATATTTCAATATAATTCTTAAAAAATGTATTAAAATTTCAATTTTGAAAGTAGAAATTATATTCTGAGAATATCTTTAAAAGGCTTTAAAATTTACTGTAATTCTTGAAATTTTTAATAATTCGGTCCTTTTTGTTGCCACATTTCTGTATATTTAAGTGATAATTATTTTTATGTCGTATTTATTTTTGTGTTGTACCTGTTTGTATCTCTTTTTAACATTATAAGGAATAAAAAATATCATCCTTTCATTATATAAGAAAAGGAAAATTTTAAAGGCCTAAAGAATCGTTACCTCATCTTAATAAAGTGCTTGTAACATTTAAATTACTAATCCAGGTTTCAGCAAAGCTAAAAATTATCGCGCGATGAACAAGGCTTTCGATTAAATAATCCACACTCAATTTGTCATTTTACAGTTACGGTGACAAAGGCAGACACATAGACTGACAGACAAATGGGTCAGCTATTTTTGTGTCGAGTTTAAATTTATGAAGTAAGGAATAATTCAACTACGCATAAAATTTTCATTAAAAGCAACCTTCAATTTAGGACTGATCAACTGGTTTCTATAGAATCTACATCAATTCATCACGTATAATATCTTTTCAAACACACTTAACTGTAAACTACCCTCTTAGAAACCTTTACCTTCTACTTTTGACTACGGTCAAGTATAGGTTTCAGTTTTGTTCAGCGTCACGCTATATCACGCACATAACAGGGTAGACAGAGGGAACTTGGGAACGTAGTATTAAAACACTCCGTTCCCATTAAGCTACAATTCCGGTAATGGGGTCAAACCAAAGAAGTGTCTTTGGCGTGGCCCCGTTACCGGAATGAAGGTGAAAATGTTAAATGTTTAAGATGGAATGAAAATATAACATATTTCATTTGCTTGAATAGGAACCTACAACCGTCACATTTACAGTCAGACGTTGTTTCACAAAAGTAACTCAGTTATTTTAAAATTTAGAACGTTTTCGAGCCTACTTACTCATTTAAACAGAAAACGAACGAAGCGTTTTCTAAAATAATGATTTCCTTAAATAACGTAATATAAAATTTGACAGTATATTTTCTACCAGCTACTGTTATAATAATATACATATAATATATATTTATTAGTTCCACGAAAATAAAGACATTATACGTCTACACCATCCCTATACACAATACGTATTTTTGATGTACATGTATTTCTTGACATGACGCCTCTAATCATAACACATAATGTATAACAAAAATAGTTAATTTATTACGATGCATCTATGAAATAAGAAATAATTTTGTGTAAGAATATTATTATATATCAAAGTTATTACTTAAATAAGCCAAAACGAGTGCATCACGGCGCAGTGACACAAGCGTGCAACTGGTAACTCGACTGGTTGTGAGTTCCATTCCTAACCTAGGAAATAAAATATTTAATAAAATATTAAATAATTTTTACGCTCTGGTAACAAGACAGAACACGGTGTTGAGTTCTGCCACTCAACAGTTTTCCTCCGTTTTCCGGTTTCCTCTGCCTATTCTGCCTTCGTGGGGACGAAAGTTTAAGTATTGGTTGGGGTAAAAATATTAAATCATTCCTTTTGAAAATATGAAATATTTCATTTAAAAATATTAAATATATCATTAAAAGTCTAACCCACCATCTGTCGCGTCAACATTGACTCCCTTGTGCCCCTACACAGGACAGCTAATAAATTTTGAGATATATGACTTTATTTACTTAATATAAACAAGTACCATATTTATTATTATTATAATGTCTACTCAAAGGCACTACATTAAATATATTGATATTGATTCAGAGAAAGATACAACATTACCGGAATTGTAGCTTAATGGGAACGGAGTGTTTTAATACTACGTTCCCAAGTTCCCTCTGTCTACCCTGTTATGTGCGGGATACAGCGTGACGCTGAACCAAAGTGAAACCTATACTTGACCGTACTCAAAAGTAGAAAAGGTAAAGGTTTCTTAGAGGTAGTATATATATATATATATATATATATATATATATATATATATATATATATATATATATATATATATATATATATATATATATATATATATATATATATATATAT
>DWMZ01004767.1:0-11455 GCA_018249855.1 Eueides tales michaeli
ATATATATATATATATATATATATATATATATATATATATATATATATATATATATATATATATATATATATATATATATATATATATATATATATATATATATATATATATATACATATATAGATAAGCAACTATCACTACATTTTCCTGTGACCGTGTTAAGTCAACCGCCAACAGGATCTTTAACGGCGTCGTTATTGACATAAAGAGGACTTTTCAAGAAAGCTTCTTTGAATACTAGGGAAATGGAATACGCATAAAGTACGATATAGGAGCAAAACTTGCTATAAGCAATTGTCACATAATAAAAAATATTAAAGATTTATGTTTTTTTTATATAATATAGTTTAGTGCAATGGAATTGTTTTCAACTAAAATCAATTGTTACTTCGATTCGTACCTTTATCACTTTGCCGTTGGCGTCATAGGACTTAATGGTTTAAAAATCTCATTAAATATTTTTGTTATCTTTCGTTATTTTACAATAATTTGTATATTCTGGTCAAATAAATATTATAACAATAATTGCGCAGAACTAAATAGCTGGAAATAAAATATTAATAACCTGATATGTGCTAAAAAAGTAAATTACTTATTTTTCTCTTAAAACAAATGATGTTATATGTGGTGAGATAACAAATTGTACATAATAAAATTATCAACAGAATTTGTTGAATTGTTTTTGTTTTACCATTATTTTGATTTTAAGCTAAGATTTTAGGAAACAGTAAAAGCTGAGCTGAGCACGTAGCATATGAGCGATTCACTATTTGCCATTTCCATTGAGTTACAAGTTGAAAAGGTCAAAGCAGTACCTGAAACTGTGACCCGAGTGTTTATGAGAACTCTTTAGTATGTGTATTAATACTGGATTTACTATCCAAGCACCTCTTCTATCTAACTAAATCAATTTTTTTCATTAATCCAGTTCAAAATACGAGCAAAAATAAGTGATCTGTTTCTCTGCCTCACCCTCCATAGGTTAAAAATAATAACATTAAAATGAGTTCCCGGGTTATGTTCTTTATTTAGCTTCTTTAAAATTATATATTAATTTAAGTTTTAAAATTGTATTTATAATCACCACAATAGTAGCACTAGTTGCAATCTTATTACAATCATCAATAAGCGTCTGTTAACTGATTTTTTACTCACAGTTCGTATAAACACCCAAATTTAAGTCTGATCTGTAGATAGAAGGGGCTTGGGAACCTAGTGTTAAGATTCTCCGTTCTCCACCTTCCATCGAGTTTGTTGAGTGGCGGAACTCAATGCCGCGGTTTTCCTTTTACCTTTTACCAAAGCGAAGAAATGAACATATTAAGTACTTCAAATGAAAATATTAAATATTTCACCTCCTTGAGTGGACATAGAACTCACAAAACGCACACGGTTGAGACAAAGGCTATTGGCGGGTACTATTTTTAGAAAGTAAGCAAGAAATGGAGTAGGGTCGTTCTTGTAAACACATTGGATAAATAGACGCACAGTCTGTATCTTAAAATAGAAATGTGACATCAATAATTGTTTAAGTCGTTCGTTCGCTTCGTTTTTAATAATATTTTCCGCCACTCAACACGCAATACCTCAAATTCGGTGGATAGTCTGGAACAGAAGTGTAACGGAGTATCTTAAGACTAGGTTCCCAAGTTTTTCAAGCAGTATTTTGCTTACTCTAAAGGCAAGCGCGCACTTCGTAAAATATTTACACTCGTGAAGGCATACAGATATTTGACAAACAGATTTGTTTTTAATTTGCATTTATTTATAATACACAATGAGAACGGCCTGAACCAATGCCAGAAAACTATCCGGTTGCTACTGTTTATTGGTGACAAAAATCAAATAACTAAACTATAGCAAAAGCAAGAATAATATTTTTTAAAATTTCTAAACTAGGACACGTTAAATATTTATAAAATGGGATCTCATCTCAGATTAATTTCTAAATGGGTCCTAATTTTGTTAATAGTCAGAAAGCTTTTAGATAAAAACAGTTAAAATTTTTGAGATTAATAGTTTAAAAACATTATTAAACTGCTTTATGCAGCTATAACTGAAACTCGCTTTAAATATTCATTCTATGTGAGTGGGCGCAAAGTGTAGGATAAATCTATCGTCAACGTCTTTATTTATAACTGACTTGGGAAAACTTTAAATATAATTCATACTATTTTAAAATATTTCTCCTAAAAATCTGAAATATATTTTTAGAAATAGCCTTTTAATTTAATTTACAATTATTACGTTCATTTTATTTACATGAAATATTAAATATAAAAATGAAATATTAAAATTTCGTAAGTTTACAATATTTTTGTCTTCATTTTGTATCTCGTACAGTTGAAAACCTAGTGTTAAGACACTTCCTTTCCCCCACTTTATGCTGAATCCGTGTGGCATTTTAGGTAGCGAAAATCAAGGTTGCGTTTCGTCACCAGAACGACTGTTAAATATTCAATATTAAACACTGATTTTCCCAAGTGGAAATCGAACCAACAACCAACCGGCGTGGTTACAATCGCATGCTTGTGTCATTGGGCTACGACGATCTCGAAAACAATAAATTTATTCTAAGACAAAGTTCAAAACAATTTGTAAAATTTAAATGACCTAATTAAATAATAAAGAAATTTATTTTTTCTCTGATACTCAATTTACTTAAAGGTTTATTATTGAAACTTTTTCAACTGGGGGAGAAAAAATAAGTGCTAAAGTGAGATGAGACGTAAAGGTACAGTTCTGCACTAAAGAAGGTAGAATTGTGTTTCCAAATTTTTTAGTTTTGTTGAGTAAAAGATATGACGGTCTACGACAGAGATTCTGACAAAAAGCGAAAAGAAATTGTATCCGAGATAGTCACAATCTAACTAATTACATATATTTATAACTGACTTGGGAAAACTTTAAATACAATTCATACTATTTTAAAATATTTCTCCCAAAAATCTGAAATATATTTTTGGAAATAGCCTTTTAATTTAATTTACAATTGTTACGTTCATTTTCTCATATTAAATATAAAAATGAAATATTAAAATTTCCTAAGTTTACATTATTTTTGTCTTCATTTTGTATCTCGTCCAGTTGGATACCTAGTGTTAAGACACTTCCTTTCTCCCACTTTGTGCTGAATTCGTGTGGCATTTTAGGTAGCGAAAATCAAGGCTGTGTTTGTATCGTCACCAGAACGACTGTTAAATATTCAATATTAAACACTGATTTTCCCAAGTCGAAATCAAACCAACAACCAACAGGCGTGGTTACAATCGCACGCTTGTGTCAATGCGCAACGACGACCTCGAAAACAATATATTTATTCTAAGACAAAGTTCAAAATAATTTGTAAAATTTAAATGACCTAATTAAATAACAAAGAAATTTATTTTTTCTCTGATACGCAATTTACTTAAAAGGTTTTAGTATTGAAACTTTTTCAACTGGGGGAGAAAAAAATAAGTGAGCTAAAGTGAAATGAGACGTAAAGGTACAGTTCTGCACTAAAGAAGGTAGAATTGTGTTTCCAAATGTGTTACCGTTTTGTTGAGTAAACGATATTCGCAACAAAATTACGTTTTTATAGTACCGAATTAAAAAAAAAATAGTTATATATATAAATCCTACATTTGAATGACGGTCTACGACAGAGATTCTGACAAAAAGTAAAAAGAAATTGTATCCTAGATGATCACAATCTAACTAATTACATATATTTATGTAATAAACACAGGCTGTGTTTATTGTATAAATATATATCATTACGTATTCACACATCGACCGATGCGACAAGCTACATCGAAATTCTTATACGCTTGTTGCAATTTCTTCATGTTTTAAGCATTCGGCACTAATTATCGTGTCTTAACAAATTTTGTAATTAGAGACATTGCTTTTCCTATACACTACTCGATGTATACACTGAGTGTACCTTGTCCTAATCTATTCATACCTTTACTGTGTCATAATAAGTTTTCTGTATAATGAAAACTGAAACGAATCTGTAACAAAGACTTAGGAGTAACTACGTCAGTAGAAAGCGTCCTGTTTTCGGAATACTATGGAAAAAAATATTTATAGCATTTTATATTACATAAATTCTTCTTAAATAAAAAAGCAATAGCATTAGCTTGATTTACGCTGAAATGAAAATACTTCACGCGCTTCCTTCCCGCTTCAGTCCAGAGCTCGGTATTATAAATTAATTTGTTACTCCCTATTGTACTGGGAATGTATTTATGCAGTATAGATCTGCCGTGGCACAGGGACGCAATCCTGTGACGGTAAACGCGACACATTGTGGGTTCGATACCCACTCGAGGAAATAAAATATTTAGTATTTTCATTTTTAAATATTTAATGCTTTCATTCCTTATAAGCCTTTAAAATATTCTAACGTAGAGGATACAAAAGCGATTTAAATTGTTTGAAAATTGTCTTTAGGTAGTTTCAAAGTGTAGTTATGATATTATATCGTTAAATTATTTTATATTATTCTTTAGTGATTGATATAAGTATTCTAAAGGACGATTGATGGTAAAAATTAGCGTTCATATATTTTTTTCATTATTTTTAATTAAAAATGGGTGTTTTATATTAAAATATTCAAATTATGAGTAATAAAACAGATATTGAACCTTATAGAAAGAAATTTATTTTTAATATTACTTAATTTGACCGTAATATTAATTATCTGGTTTTACAGTACTTTATTTGCTACTTTACATAACTAGAAGTAAAAAAACTTCGTTTTTCTTGCAGGTCATACCCCGAGAAGAATTATTAAGTTGCCCAACTTTATTGCCAGAGGTGAGTAAACTATGAAATTCTTCAGAAACTCTTGATCGTAACAAAAACGGAATATTATACATTAAAGTAATAAAATATTTTTGATCCAAAAGGCACAATTTTATAAAACTGCTAAAATAAAAAAAAATATAGTTGAACTAAAATGAAACTTTTCCGTGTAAAGTTGCTATTTAATTTCTGAAAAATTCTATCTAGATCGATTTTTTTTACGTTTTAGCTTTATCAACAATGTAATTGGAACTTGATTACCTATTATTAATGCAAAATACATTTATAAACATTTATAGGTAACATAACTATTGTTTTCGTCTAGTTGTCAAGTGAGAACATGACTTAATGGAAAACGGAGTGATCCTGGAATTCTATATCTATTCTATATTATAGAATAAATTAAATGTTGAATGGTTAAGAAAACAAACCTAATTTCCACCATTGTTGAAATTTGAACGAGAAGTAGAGCAACTTGTGTAAGTTGCCAACGAGTGTAAAATTATCATCAACAATATACTTGTAGAAAAATTTGTAAAAATCGTTTAGATTCAATTCATACTGATGTGAATGTAGGAACTTGTTGACGTAATCTAACTAGGGGTCAGACGGTAGGCTTACAGTTCCTCACTATTGCGGTATAAGCTGCCTCATGCTTTTGCTGTCTCATTGACACATTTGATAACTGTGTTTTCGATAAATAATAAAAATCGAGCAAACACATCAAATTGAATGTTAATATTACTTTTTTGTGGAATTTTGCAATTAAAAGCGGTTTTTCGGTATATTGTTCTTCATTTTTCACATAAACTTTCAAAAAGGATATTTGTAAGCTTGATTCATCTGTGGATGGTGGAATTAGATAATATTTAAAGTTTGCTGAATTTTCGTACAAATGTACTTGCTGGGCTTATAGGCCAAGCTTACTTATGCCTTATATACTCCTATTATATAAAAAGTTTGGTAAATATTACCGTCATTTGCTTGACCTGCTGCTAGCCAGCTAGCTCTATCTCTATCTCTATCATCAATACAAATCCTAACCTAGCATCCTTGGCTATGATGTATTTGTCAATAAAGTCATCTAATCTCAATAAAAAGCATCCAAAATATCAAATAATTTATGATTTCTATTTTAAAGTAACTCGAAATGGTTCCTGTGACACTTCAAAGTTTATATTTATAATGTCCTTCACTCTAACTTTGCAAAAGCTTCAGCGTGTAAGTAATTTTATTAGCACGTAGCTAATTCCATTTGTTAAACGACGTAAGAGCGTCAAGCTTTGCTACTTAATCTGTGCATTGTACACAGTTTAAAAATGATGATGCTTTGCTTTATTTTGAACTTCATATCTTCAAAGTAAAAAATATAAAGAAATAATACTTTATCGATTAAATAACTTTTATGATTATGAAAGTAATTGTAGCTACTGTTATATAGCTTGAAAGATCTGTAAACCAGTTGCCGAATATTGGTATCACTACTAGCTATGGTATAGAGAAACTTAAGAAGAGAAAGAGAGAACGAGAAAGAGAAATTTGTTGCTTCGTTTTTAAAAATATACTATTTTATCAAAAAAAAGTGCAAATTTATATCTTGACAATAACTGTAAAATTGTACATAATTTACCTTATATAAACTTTAGTTGGAATCGTGTCACAAAAATATGGAAGAAAAACAAAAAGAAAGGGATATTATATATATATATATATATATATATATATATATATATATATATATATATATATATATATATATATATATATATATATATATATATATATATATATATTTGTATACTTTAAATTAATTGGTAGGAAGCCATCGTGGCGCAGTGACGCGTGTTGTTGTAGACGTGGAAATTTTGTAATATGGCAAGCTTTGAGTTCCACCTCTCATCACTCCTTGAACTTGAACGCTGGGGAACGGAAAGGAGTGTCTTAACACTAGGTTTCGAAGTTCCCTTTGCCTCCGTTCTATGTGCGGTGTAACTAAAAAAAAAACTCCCTCCGTTTCCTGCGTCTACTCTTCCATGTGCGGGATCAAGCGTGAATTTCTTCACTCTTCAGCAAAAAAAATTAGAACTTAGAAGAAACTTAGAAGAAAGAAGATCTTTAAACAATTTTACACATTTTAAATGAAACTTTGAACTGAAACCGCATCAATCACCATTAATGCGGTTAAAGAGGTTCATTTAAAATAGAGCTTAGTACTTTAACAGTTCTAATCTTAAGCGCGTATTATCTATTAAAGTTTAACGTGCTTTTTTAAAGGAAGCTTTCTATGTAAACGTAGCTAATTTGGATAAATAGAACATGTCCTATTACAGGTCTTACTTAGATGGTAACTACGTAATATGAGTAATAATTATAATTTTACATGAAATATTAAGGCATGTATGTAGACTTATTAAATTGTAAGTATGATATTCACTGTAAGGTATTTATTATGTCTTTTCTACGTTTTAATTTTTTTTTAGCTTTAGTTTGTATCGGGATACATCACATGGCGGGGTAGGCAGAGAACTTGGGGACGTAGTGATAGAAGACTCTCCTTTCCCATTAAGACACGTCCTAATTCGGGGCATTGCTTGTTGAGTAGAGAAACTCAACGTCGCGCTTGGCCTTATTATCTTTTATGATTGATTGATATGTCGATTTCGAATAAATTTAAATATTAAATACTTTTCTTCTTTTTCTTCAAGTGGCGATCGAGTCCAAAACGTTCGCGTTTACAGTCGCACGCTTGTGCGACTGTAAACTACCCCACGACAAGCCTCATAGTTTTAAATATTTAATATTTTTCTAAAAAAAGTTTTCATTTTTATGCCTCATTTCTTTTTTTAATATCAAGACGATACTAGATTTCATTTGCCAATCGTTATTCAGAATGGGTGCAGCTGCTTATCAATACATTATGTACCAATACAATTTAACGCTATTAACCATAATAATAACAAGTGTTTCTTCACAAGTAAATTGGTACGCTTATTTATATTTACTATGATATATTTGTATACGGGTACTAAAGTAAATTGCGTCAAATACAAATATTTGCGGAATCATGTTAAATGACTAAATGTTTGTTTAATATTTAATATATTTATATAACATTTTATGGCGCTTTATGCGGAAATGAAAACAACTAAGAAATCCTAGCTTGTAGACATTTCGTTTCCTACATTGCATGGTTAATGAAGGAGAATTTCTAAGAAATAATAATATCTTTCTATCAAATAGATAGTAGATCAACAAGTCAGGCACTAGCGCGCAAATGCGAACGCCTCAGATCGTGCGTTCTACCGAACTCGAGAAAATTAAATATTTAAATTTTCATCGGCTCGCTCTGGTAACGAAGCAAAGCGCAGTTTAAGTTCCGCCATTTAACACGCAAAGCCTTGAAATTGGGCAGAAAGTTGGGAACGGAGTATCTTAATGGGGAAGAGAAATTATTGACGAGGTTCTCTGGTTCCCACTGCTTACCCTGCTATGTCAGGTTATAGTGTGAAGCTAAGAAACATTTTAATTTAGAGCCTCTATCTACTGAAATATACTACGAATTAAGACTGACTAGCCTCACAAGTAAAGCAACATTTGTGACTTCAAACCAGTCCCTTTGTTCTCTTATTCTATACTTAAATATACATATTCAAGATTCTAAATACTATATTTAGAATGGTTCAAAAGAATGCAAATGTAGGGAAATTGGCAGGAGTCTAGAAAGACTTCTTTGCGTTTACATAATATTATACAAGGTTTTTCCGTGCATTTTAAACGGCATAGAAAAAGTTAACTGAACAAAAAAAATATAGTCCTCTAAGGACTTCATGATGTGGCAGCTGGCTCATAGCGTGAAGGTTGTAGATTCGATTTCGCCTGACTTAAATGAATTATTTTCTCTTCCTCGCTGTGGTAATATGAAAAGCAGCGTTGAACTCCGCCATTTTAAATGCAATTAGAGCAGAATATTTTGAAGACTGAGATAAAATGTGAAACGAGGAAAATATTTTATCAAAAGTCATTGTCAATACGCTTTTAGTGACAACAAAAACGAACATTAGAATAATATTATCTGTACAATGACTAAAGATATTTTTACGAAGTCATCATTGTATTGATAAATACAGCAATAACATATTTTCAAATACATTACAAGTTGACAATATTATATATTTATTAAGTAATAGTTCAGTGTCCAGAGACACAAGTATGGGACTGTAAAAGCATCGAATGTAGGTTCGATTCCCACTCGAAAAATAAAATCTTTTATAAAATATTACAGCAACTTTATCACGTTTAAACACAGCGGGATTTAAACTGACACTACTTATAAGCAAACGTGCCATAAGCAATCGGTAATGTTTTAAACATCTTTCATTTACTAAATTTAAAATTTATTTATTTCCTAAGTGTGGAATAACACTTTTAAAATAATAAAAATATTTAATAAACAGCATTCTCTCTTGCCAAACGATAATTCTGATTATCTTTGGGTAGCGGAAATTTGTAAAAATCTCCCTACAGAGATGCTAGCAACGTAAATAAGTTGTAACAAGCGTATAAAAATTTCGACGGAGCTTGGTGAGGACGGATGGCTTAGTGGTCAGAGTGTTTGAACGGTTTTCAAGAGGCGCAGGTTCAAATCCTGTTTTTAAATTTAGTATTTTTCTTTCCTAAGTGTGGAATAATACTTTAAAAATAGTAAAAATCTTTCATTTATATATTCTATGGCACTATAACGTTATCCCCACTTTAGATAAAATTAATCCTTCATTTACCAAAGGTTTTCTGTAAGAGATTGCTTGAAGCAATAAGACCGCCTTTGCATACTTCTTGTGAACGTATATTTTACTTTTATACTATGTATTTGGTAATTTGTGTGCAATAAAGTATAAATAAATAAATAAATGTTTGTATATACTGTAAATTTTCCGGTTAAGTTCTTCCGGTTCCGGTTTGGAAAGTAACTACATCGTTGGAACTATACCTCTAATAAATCAACGTTTTAAAAGAGTTTTTACGCTATATCTAAACAAGAACACCGTTGAAAACAATAATATAAGTGACGCGGCAGATCTGGAAATAATCATTCGTCGAATCCGCACTACACCTGTCCATTAAAGTAAAAATAGAAGATCCACAACAATATCTGAGGTTAGAACATAACCGGCCATTTTTGACATTGTAGTAAGTTTGAATGTGACTCCGAACTGTCAGTCTAATGTCACTGATACTATAATTTCATTTTAAGTGTCACTCATTTCGGTTGGTATCAACTAGTGTTGCTAGATCAAGAAAACTATAATTACTATTTACTACTAAGTTCCGTTCCACGTAACCTGATCTAACATTATGGAAGGACAATTTGAAATACTATTTGAAAAAATGAAATTGGAAATGAAAAATCAGACAATCGAACTAACAGAATCTCTAACAAAAAATATCATGGAACGGATGGATGAAAAATTAATGCCTATCAAAGAGGAGAACGAAAAACTTAGACAGAAACTCGGCAAGTTAGAAAAGGAGATGGAACATCTAAAAAGGGAAAGCAAAAGTAAGAACTTAATTATTTATGGATTAGAAGAGGGCCAAAACTCCACAGCTGAGCTATTTCAAAAGATAAGGGATACCTTCAAAAAAGATCTAAACATCAATTTAGAGGAAAATGACGTTAACAAATTAATCCGCATAGGCAAACCAAAAACTGAAAATAAACCGAGACCCGTACTATGTTGCCTTTTAAGCGAATGGAAGAAGAACGAAATCATGAAAATCAAGAAGAAACTAAACGGAATCTACATATCGGAGGATTATTCGAAAGAGGTATTAGAGAAAAGGAAAGCTCTATTACCACAGTTACTAGAAGAGAGGAAAAAAGGAAACATAGTTTTTCTGAATTATGATAAATTGGTAATCAGAGATCGTAATACCAACAACGACAAAAGGAAAAGGGAAACATCTACTTCACCACAGTCACCATCAAAAACACATCCTAAAAAACAACAAACGGTGAACTCCCTCAAGAACAGCAGAACAAATGCCTTCGACATTATGAGAATTAAATCAAGCTCTCTAACCAATATTTCCACACACAAGAACCAATAGCAATCAACATTCGGAACCCCGGAAATCCAAAAAAACTACGAAAACCAACAAAACATAACAACACAATCTCCCCCAATCCGACTGGTCCTCGTGGGGGATGAAGACCATAACCCTCCAACATTTAAAAAAAGAAAAGATAAAATCTACATTGCAGCACTAAACACTCTCACCCTAAAAAATGAAGAAAACTTAACAGAACTAACATACGCTCTAGAAAATGTCAAATGGGACATCATTGGCCTTAGCGAGGTGAGACGATTGGGAGAAAGGATTATTTTGCATCAAGATTTCCTATTATACTATATAGGGACAACCCCTGGTCTCTATGGGGTTGGCTTCATTGTAAAGAAATACCTAACAGATTTTATAGAAGGATTTATAGGCATCTCAGAGCGCATAGCAGTTATGAATTTAAAGCTACCCGGATACCAAGATTCATGGTCTATTATACAAATATACTCACCGACAGAACAATCAGACCTAGAAACAATAGATTCATTTTATCTCGAGTTAAATAAAGTCATCCGAGATCATGCCCATAAAAACCTAATA
>DWMZ01004768.1:0-11455 GCA_018249855.1 Eueides tales michaeli
TGCATTTGCTAAATAACAATAATAAACGTATAGTAAATATTATATATAGATGCATAATATCAGACCAAAAAAAAAATATTCTGTTAAAAACATGAGGCCTGTCGTGGTGCAGCACACGAGCGTGTGAATTCAATCTCCACTCAAGGAAATGAATTATTTAATATTTAAATTTCTTTACTCTGGTAACAGGGTAAAGCGCGGCGTTGAGTTACGCCACTTAAGAGGCAACTCCGCAAATTCTACGGAAGGTGGGGAACGAGAATGTCTTAATGGTAACACTAGGTTCCCAAGTCCCCTCTTCCTACTATACTATGTGCAGGATACATGCTGAAACTGTAAATCAGAGTAATATGCGTAATCAATATACTTTGCTATACCTATTGGTGATACAGCGTAAAGCTGAAATCAAAATAATATATTGTTTAATAAATTAAAAGTATTAACCTCCAGCCAAAATAATATATTGTTTAATATATTAAGAGTAATAACCTCCTGCTGCTTCTTTCGCATCTCAATGTGATAAATTATCTAAATTTTATATTGTAGACAATATTTAAAATCACTCAAAATATTACATAAAAAAAATTGGATCTATTAAACAAGAACTCGCTTCACTAACCAATATCAGCTTCCAATGATAAAAAAATAGAATAAACCGCAGCAACTATGTATGGGCGTGAATTTACCTTAAAAATATATATGTTTTCAGTGCTTCCACAACGTTATATCGTATATTTCTAAGTAATCCGTGACGAAAAAGCACAATTTTTTAAAGAAAACTAGCAAGAATCTAACTTTTAAGGCTATCGTGGTGCGTCTGTAAACGCAAAGGAACCCGATACAGAACAATAATGGAAAAAGGTTTAATTTCTGTACTTACTTACTTACTGACGTAGCTTTACGCAGTACATGGCAGGGTAGACAGAGGGAACTTGGGAACCTTATGTTACTCTCCGTTACGTTCCCCACTTTCTGCCTCGGGTATTGAGTGGTGGAACACAACGCCCCGCTATGCCTTGTTACCATAGCAAAGAAATGAAAGTATTAAATACTTAAATTGAAAATATTAAAAACAAAATTTTCTTACTGGATATCGTACCCGCAACCTGTCGCGTTTACAGTCACACGGTTGCCACGACAGGCCTCTCATATATGTACAACTAGCTGTTACCCGCGACTTCATCCGCGTTCACTATTTTGGTCATAGTGACTTACACATAAAAGATAGATATATGCTGTCGCGGACTTTTATTTAGAACTATTTAAGATAAACAATCCTACAGTAATCTACCTATGTGTTATCTTTGTGTAATTCCAACGATAAAAAAAAGTTTTTTTTATCCCCATCTCCCAATTGCGTTATTATACGAAAAAACCGCATCTGTGCCTTTCAAATTTGAGGGTTGCCCTCGATTTCTCCAGGATTCCATCATTAGATCCTGATCTCCTTACCATGGGACCAATTGTGAAATATACCCTCTCAAACAAAAAAGGATTTTGAAAATCAGTCCACCCATCTTCGAATAATCGGGGAAAATACAAAAGAACCTCCTTTATTATGTCGGTTAAAAATCCCCATAAATTTTAACTTATTATGTTGTTCTGATATCTAAGCTATATTACTGCAAAGTTTCATGAAAATCCGTTCAGTAGTTTTTGCGTGAAAGAGTAACAAACATACACACATCCGTACAAACTTTCGGATTTATCATAATAAGATAAGATAAGATGATTGGTAATTTATTAGTAATAATATTATTATTACTTTCGGATTTATAATAATAAGATAAGATAAGATGATTGGTAATTTTAAAGTAACTTTTATTATAAGAAACGATGTGACACATTCATTATTATTATGGAAAGACGTTGAAGTTACATTAGTCATAGTTAATTTAAATATGCTATTGACGGTTGGTCACTGAATTTATTGGTTAAAATCTATTTTTAACACTTGATATTGTGGAAAAATCTTTAATTTGGTTTAGTTCTTTAATTATGGCATTTTGAGAGCTCGACGTTGTATACTGTACATTGCAAGGTAGGCAAAGGAATGCTCAACACTCTGGGGGTGACTAAATACCGCGTGTTAGCATACTAGAAGGGAAAAATGAAAATAAGTCATTTCACTATTTTTTCTTACTATTTACGCTGTATCCGCACGCAAGATTAAAGAGGGGACCTGAAAAAATGGTTAAGACGTTCTTTTTCCATTAAGATTTTTCGTTTCCAAATTCATATTCAATTATTTTATTAAAATTCACAATATATCTTTAGGACTTTTTCAAGTGGTACCTATAAAAATTTTCTTACAAGATTTTTATATGAAATATGAGCTACATTATTTATGAGAGACAGAATACTAAATTCAACGAAATATTAAGTTTTAAAAATCAACCACAATAAAAATACCCATACACACTATCTAAACATTTCCTTCATACTCCAATTTACATAGAAATATTCTTTTTAAATTGTATACAGAGCCATCTATTAACTAATTCTGGTAATTTTCTTTATTAAAGTTTATTGTATTTGAGTTTCGAAACTGTTTCATAGATGGCGCTGATTGTAATGAGACACTAACAGTACAGCCATCTACATTTTCATTTATAAAACTTTTATTTTCTTGAAATATAATAGATGACTCTAATAACATTTGAAACTATTAACAAGAGAATTCGGTTAGGTAAATTAGTAAAAAGATAATTTATTCAAGTAAGGGAACTTGGGTACCCTGTGTTAGGGCACTCCGTTCCCATTAATAAACTTGCATTCCCCACTTTTCGCCGAAATTATGGCGTTGCTATTTAAGTGGCAGAGTTTAACGCTGCGCTTTGGATTATCGAATAATTATCAAAATTGTGTGATTGTGAGTTTTTGCATGTAATATATGTATGTAATGCTTTTATTTATAAATAATTGTTACATTAGCACAAACCATTTCAATTGTTATATGATACTACGTATATTTAAACATCTATTATTTTTTATGGAAAAGACATGACAAACTTGGGTACGGATCGCTAGATGGTAAGTGATCACCGCCGCCCACTGCCCCGTGTATCACTAGAAGAGCTTCAGGTACGTTGTCGGCAACCAAGGAAAAGGAACACGCGCTTATTGAAGGTACCATATTGAACTGGCAACTGCCGCAGGTACGCCATTCCACAGTAGCATAAGGTGGATTGTGGCATTTCATACGAAACTGCAAAACCAATGGAGTGCCAATTCTATTTTATAATCGAAGTAAAGGAAGGTGATAAGTTTTCAATCCTGAAATTATTTCTTGTAATGTATGGGTCTTAAAAAACAATATTTTCAATTCAATATTTTTTTTATATAATTTCGCATAAAAGTGGCGAGACAGGTGTGTACAGCGTACACTGCTCCATACGTATAACAAATACAATTTATATTATATAGGTAGCTACTTTAAAATATTTTAAATACATCTACCAAAAGTAAGTTGACCTGTCTGTCTGACCACCCAACCAAACCACTCGCTCGCGTGAACATGAAAAGCGAGCTCCGTCACTCAACACGCAATGCCTCACATTCGGCGAAAACTGGGGAAAGGTACGGAGTGCTTTAACATTAGGTTTCATGTTCCCTTTGCTTTCTCATGATACAGCGAGAAACTGAGAAAGAGAGAGAGAAGTTAAGAGCAATTTATTAAGTTACAAACATTACTTCAGAATCTAAAAATAAAGAAATCTAAAACGAGGTCGTCAGAGGCACAACGTTGTTTGTTAATGCGAAGGTTTTGTTTTCGATTTCTAGCAGGAGGAAAAAACTATTTACATTAACTCAAGACAAAGTTAGAGTGTGGCGTTAAGTTACGTCACAACACGGATTGTCTCGGAAAATTGGGAACGGTGATGTCTTATCACTGGATTCCTTTAGCATATATCATAGCAGGGTTGGGGCTGCTTTTTAAGGGATCATAGACAAAAACGTTTTAATAAAAGTAAAAAAAAAATACAAAAAATATCTTCCTTAAAAGCGGGCTAATCACGTATATCAATATTAAATAAACAATATAATATCTAAAACAGCGTAACGATCGTTACAGATTAGCTACCATACATTTCAATTTCTATTATGTCGTTTATAATCTTTGTTTATTGAACAACAACAATGGGTTTTAACATCACAAAGAGATAATGGCCGACTTTCGGTCATAGACACTTTTATTTTTTTTTTATTTAATTTTCTAAATACGTGACTAAGCATAGACATTCATCTGACCGTAAAAAGTGTTATGTCAGAGCTATTTAGTTCATATTTTATATTTTGTATGCGAAAGTGGTTGATTGATCGTTACCGCTGTAGAAATTTAATTGGGATGTAAACTATTATAGCTTGCCGCTATATGCCTGACGTGGCAGGGTAGGCAAAAGGAACTTGGGAACCTAGTGTTAAGACACTCCTCTCCGCGCTCCACTTTCCGCCAAATTTGAATGGCGGAGCCCAACACCGTGATTTGCCTTGTTACCAAAGCAAAAGAGCGAAGAAATGAAATCAGTAAACTATGAATTTTATATAATAAGGATTAAAAAAATAATAATAAGTTATTTTAATTTTAATTATGTAGGCTGAATATAGGTATTGTGGCGCAACGATATGTCGTCTAAGAAAACATGGCGGTTATCGTTTAGATTCCCAATCGGAAAATTATTTTCATTTCCCCACGGAAATGATAAGTCTAAATGATGATGACTTTACGATTACTTTGCTAGAAGAAATTACTAGTCAGTCACTATATCTACATATAATGAAACCTTAATTAAATGATATCCCTGTAAATTAATATTAAATAGCCATTATGAAAAAGTTTAAATGTAAAATTTAAAAAAAAATATATTTATTTTATAATAATAATTCGAAAATTCCATAGACATTTGGAGTATTTATTTATCACTACTATGAAAACGCCAAATGAACCCTAAATTCAGGCAGAGTTTTTTATAATTATTACATTTTTTTTTGCTTCACGCTAGGTAAGGAAAACTTGGGAACCTAAGATCCCTGGGTTAAGAATCTGTTCCATAACCTACTTTCAGCCGAATTTGATGTATTGCGTATTTTGACTAATAACGCTGCAATATTATATACAAAAAAGAAACATTTCTAGCCTAAGCATTTCCCGTAAGCTATTAGTACGATCCAACTGAATTTCATCAGCATAATTTACTTAATCACTTCTTTAGATAAAAAAAACATTATTTTCAATATCATGATGACAAGCAAATAATCAAAATAATCATTATAAAAACATTAACAATGGCTGCACAAAAATTGATGAAATTGTCAAATCATTTCAAAATCAAAAGAAGCAGAAAAACTAAACAAGGGGCAGTAAGCATCCAAATTTCTATCATAAAGGGTCTAAAGTACCGTCGGATTTGAACGAATGCGCGGAATCACTGCAAGGGTTGAGGATTATTGCCTTAAGCACCCCACAGTTCGATGGCCCATAAACATGGTATTAGGGTTAGGGTATTTTGGTTTGGCATGTTTGTTTTACTTACAAATATGTAACCACCAAAATAAAGTTAGAAATATTATAGAAAATAAGAAATATTTTGGAAACATTAAATTAGTTTTTTTTTTTTTTATTTAAGCAGTATATATTTGCAAATAGGTTAATGTAAAGAAAGTCTACTCTACCCTAAAGTCTAATGAATAAAACTTAGTTAGGCTTTACGCTGTATTCCGTACACGACAGCGTAGGCAAGGGGGATTAGGGAACCTTTTGTTTGAAAATACTAAATCATTTTTCAGTTACATTATAAATAAATATACTTTATGAACATAAAATATATAATATTTTCCAAATATAGCTCAAATTGTTCTTTCATCATTAGAAACAAACAAAAATGAAAGAGAAAGGTGATTTAAAATGACAAATTCCCAATTTTCTAAACGGAAGTTACTGAAACCGAACAAATGAGCAATCAAAGGAGTCATTCGTGAGTATTTACCAAACTCTAAAGGGAAATTAATTGCGTCTAAATAACATTTTCCGTTTCATCTTATAGGTTAAATATGTATATATTTATAGGTAACGCAGACAATTTTTAACGCATAAGTGGTATAAGTTTGACCTGTGTGTCTGCCTGTCTATAGCGTCGTTACACCTAACCTAATAAACAGATTTGAATATATATATATATATATATATATATATATATATATATACCTACTAATACCTATATATACCATGTCGAACTTGATATTCCATAATTTAAAAGACATTTATAATTTTAAATATCACATATATATGTTTGATGAACAATTAAGCTTACACCTAAATGGTTTACATATATCTGTTTCACTTTTTAGCTTTGTTTTTTATATTATTGAATCAAAAAATAATAATAAAGAAACTTCTTTTAAATATCCTATACGATTCAAGTGCCCTTATAAAACATATCCATAACCAATACTAACCCTTCTAAAGTTTTCCACTTGAGAGGATCCGAAGCCTTCATCTAATTGATAATAATATCTTAGCAAACGGACCATAGAGAATTACCTACGTTTACATTCATTACATATTTAAGGGCGGTCATGTTAAATTGTTATTTATGGTTTAAGTATGAATCTACCTTTAGTTATTAAAATTTTAATTGTAATTAGCTAGTCGGTCTAAAATATTTTTTTTTATTTCTAAATTTCACGCTGTATACTAAATTTTGAAACGTATAAAAATTTTGAACGAAGCATGTTTTGAACCCTCGCCTCTTGGAAACCGTCCAAGCGCTCTGACCAACTAAGCCATTCGTTTTCACCAAGCTCCGTCGAAATTTTAATACGCTTGTTACAACTTATTTATGTTGTTAGCATCTGGGAGATTTTTACAAATTTCCGCTACCCAAAGACAATTCGTTAGAATTGTCGTTTGGCAAGAGAGAATACTATTTATTAAATATTTTTACTATTTTTAAAGTGTTATTCCACACATAGAAAAGAAAAATACTAAATTTACACAGTATGCACAAGTAAAGGCAGAGAGAACTTGATGACCCAGTGTTAAGATATTCTGTTCCCATTGAGACACTTTCAGTCCCTACAATTTCCCGAATTTGAGTAAATGCCGTAATTTTATCCCTGGCATGTCTTGACTTAGCAGTACAAGCGTGTGACTGTAAAAGCCACAGGTTGTGAGGTCCACTCCCATTCCATTCATTCCATTGAAATTCGATCGAAAGAGGGTACCGCTACCCTCGGACTGTATTAGTGTCTTCCCAGATTCCCTCTACCTACCCTGCCATGTGCGGAATATAGCGTG
The DNA here is from genome assembly GCA_018249855.1 of Eueides tales michaeli. NCBI lineage: Eukaryota > Metazoa > Arthropoda > Insecta > Lepidoptera > Nymphalidae > Eueides > Eueides tales. Next base: position 7,298 of record DWMZ01004768.1, read on the forward strand.
AAGCCGCAATTTTACAATTTTCTAGAATAATAGAGTTAACAGTTAAAAAAAACGAAGTATTATATGGCGTAATTCTCCTCTAAAATTTTTTACAGTAGAATTACGCCATATAATACTTAGAACATTTAAAAAAAACGACAAAAATAATCACTATTTTATGTCAAAATACTTGTAGCTCTCAAACTGCTAATCTTATTTCAATAAATCTATGTAACACCGCAACGAACATGGATTTTCTTAAAAAAACCGCATCCAAATCAGTTAATAATTTCTGGAGCTACGGTGTCACAGACAGACAGACATACAGAAATGCCAAATGCGTAACGACCCTCTTTTTGTACATTAAGTAATAGGTCCATTTTTGTATTGCGATGTCTATAATTATATAAATATTTACAACTTTTAATAATTTTAACTACAAATTACCAAAAAATATCTATAGCATCTAGAAGACCATATGGCTGTGTATTAGAATTAATAATTTGATGAAACATAGATAATGAAACTCAAGGTTAACCATTAATTGCTAGGGTTACATTACTTTTTGTACCAGTTTAAGAATATAAAATTAAGAAATAAATTAACTATAGTCTCTTTTTTGTTCTTCTTAACTAAACCTTGTACATCTACAGTCTATGAAATTGATGATGATGGATTTCAGGAGAAGGCGGAAGGGGGAGAGGAGAGGGATTCTGTCGTGGCGCAGAGATACAAGTGTATGATTGCAAACGCTATAGATCCTCACTCAAAGAAATTAAATATTTTCAATATAAATTTCGTGCGGCGTTCAGTTCCGCCACTTAACACGCAATTCGGCGGAAAGTGCGGAACCAAACATAAGGTTCCTATGTACCCTCGTATTTCCATGTCATTTACGAGGGGTACAGAGAAGCTGAAAAAAGAACATTTTTTTATCTAATTTACAGATATTTGCTGTTAATTGAAATTACCTAATAATACACCTACTACATTCATGAAAAAGCATAAATAATTCCGAAAGAATCCTAACTACGGCATACCTCAGCGGTAATTTTAGTTGTGCAATGTATCGAACATATTTCACTAAAAGCTCAAATATTTGTATCGTGTTGCCACATCCGCAGATAAATTATATATATCTCATCATAGCATTGCTGATTTCGTAATGGATTCTGCGGTTGATTGCTGTTCTTGATGTCCGTTCACAATAAAAGCTTAATGGCGTTCGCCCACATATTGCTTAATACATAGTCATTATTGTCAAACATTTTTTTAGCTTTACACTCTATCCTGCATGTATCAGGGTAGGCACAGGGAACCTGGGAACCTTGTGTTAAGACACTCTCGATTCCGTTTCCCATTTTCCGCGGCGGCATATTTTTGAGCGGCGGCATGACAAATATATTTTGTTATACATTTTAAATGAACGGATTAATCGCGTATATTGATTGAGGAATATTTTTGGAAACCCGACGTTTCGAACACTTTACAGTAGTCCGTGGTCAAGAGTAGACCACGTAAAGTGTTCGAAACGTCGGGTTTCCAAAAATGTTACTCAATCAATATACGCGATCAATCCGTTTAAAAGTGTTTCATTTAAAATGTGTAACAATCAAAGATACTATTATATTTTGTTATATTTGATTTTTATATTGTAGCTAAATTAGTTACACACTTACAATTAAATAGTTTTTTTTCACACGTATCATGATAAGCAGAGGGAATCTAGTGTTAAGGCACTCTATTCCACATTTTATACCCAGTTTTCGAAACAATGGGTTGAGTGGTGGATCGTACCGCTTTACTTTGTCTTTTTGCGGATGGACCAGGGCAAGGCTTAATTAATTTATTCTCCCATTGGGAATTAAACCCATAACCAGCCAAAAAAATTGACTAAGTTAATATATCGTAAAAGTAGGCTATTATTTACCTATAATACGCTGTTTAAGCGTATTGTTAATTTTTATTTATAATATCTGAATGCGGGTAGCCGTGACACACCAGATGCGTCCAATGGTCTGTGAACACACATTTTGTATGTATTTCTAATTTGAACATTTAGAATATGATCGGTTTGGTCAGTCAATCACTACTTAAAAGTATCTATTTACTATTAACTACACCTTATCAAAAAAGTATCTTTTACAACTAATATGAGCCAGTGATGTGCTAAAATTCTTTAATTTTTTTCTACTCTATTTTCAAAAATATGGATTGATAATTACATAGAAACCTTTTAAATGTGTTAAAAACATATTTAAAGTGTTATTCCACTCAAGCAAAAGATACTCCTTCTTAGAAAATGTATACGAAGACGAACGAAATATAAATATGTAGTAACAAGTATATTAGAAATTCTATGGCTCAGTAGTTACAGCGCTCGGTGTTCATAAGCGCGGATTCGTGTACGTGTAAATATTTTTACGTTCTCTAAAAATTATAATAATTTTAATCCATTTGAAAATTGTCTGATTATTATAGTTTTCGGTGTGTTGGTTCCACGCGTACCTTAGTCATAGTGTAGTGCTCCAAAAATGCATGTAGAGTAAAGGAGAAAGTGATTTATTTATTTTCTATTTAAAAACAATATTTTTATATTTTAGGCCTGTCGTGATGCAACGGCATAAGCGTGTCGCTGTAACCGACAGGTTCTGGGTTCGATCCCCAGTCGAGGAAATGAAATATTTAATATTTCCAATTTAAATATTTAATGTTTCATTTCTTCGCTCTGGTAATAAGGCAAAACACGGCGTTGAGTTCCGCCACTTGGCACGCAATGCCTGAAATTCTGCTGAAAGTGGGGAACGGAAGAAGAACGGAGTGTCTTAACACTAAGTTCCCAGGTTTCCTCTACCTAACCTGCCTTGTGCGGGATTCAGCGTGAAGCTATAAAAAAATGTTTATATTAGTTGTAAGTTCTATTTCCACTCGACGAAATCATATATATTATGTTTTCATTATTTTTCCGCGTAGAAGAAGTAGAGTCGATGAGAACCAAAACGTAAAGTTTCTCAACTCAACACACAATGCCTCAAGAATTTTTCGGAAGGTCGGAACGGAAGGAAGGAAAGTGTCTTTTTGGGAACGGAGTGTCTAAACACTGGGTTCCCAAATTCCATCCACCTATCTAAAAAAAACTGTCAACAAAATAGCGCCACCACAGTACAGTGGTTCTTGTTCAAGTATCACCGTTACCAAAACAGTATATATTTCATAGTTCCAGGCCGGCTGCCTGTTCGTCACATGCTAACCCTTGCCGTATTCAAATTAGTGTTATACTGGCATATGCTGCTTGTGGTACATTTGTGAATAAAAGTGATGGATGTTTCAATAAAATGTTTGAAAATAGTAAAATAATTATATATAAATAGTTGTTTATTATTTCTTACTTAGATGATTTTATTGAGTATATTTTTTTTTTATGGAAAAGAAAATGCAAACTCGCGTATGGGTCACCTGATGGTGAGTGATCACTGTGTAAAGAGGAGTTTGCCAGCTTTAAGGTGGTATATTTTTAAGAAACTCAATTAATTAAATTTTTATTATACTTTTATACAGTATTTACATGAATGAAGACCGTCTTTAGTCACTATTTTACACGTACTATCTATTTTATAATATATTTCTAGTTACATAGCGAAAGCTAACACGCTTTTTTTTAACGAACCCGATGAATATCTCTATAATTACTTAAAAAATATATTAATACTAATTTAGCTGGGCGTGAAATATTTAATTTATTTAGATCTTAACACACAACCATCGACGAATATGATATCTATGCATCATTATATATTATACATCATTATTTTAATTATATGTATTAAAAATCATTTAAAAAAAACATTTTATTAATAAATATTTCATTTTTCTCCTTAAGTATACTTAACATTACACCGCGCGTGGTATTTCGATCCCACTTAAGATATTCCTCATTTGAATACAAAATTATCGTTCATGTCGATTTGTCCGAGTGCGTAACGCACGATATTGTTTCGTGGTTTTCGTACGGAATTTGATTAAGCGGACCATTTATTTCTATTAACGGCGTTTTCGATATTTTATGGTTAACTTAGAAAGTTTAATGTGATATGGATGAATTCTGTTTGGTGATTTATGTATTTTTTTATTATTTGACAATAGTAGCTTTCAGTAAGCATTTTGGTATTGTATATTGCA
>DWMZ01004769.1:0-11454 GCA_018249855.1 Eueides tales michaeli
AATTCTTCGCTTAGGTGAAAAGGCAAAGCGCGGCGTTGAATACCGCTACTCAAAACACAATGCCTCAAATTCGCCGGAAGGTGGAGAACTGAATGGAGTGTCTTAACACTAGGTTCCCAAGTTCCCATCCTGCCATCTGCGTGATACAGCGTGAAACTAAATGTTATTATTAATTAATTTAATTGTTCAGGTAAACACTTTTATATCGCTAGTGGAAAAACAAGCGAAGTATTATGACCATGACAATATAATGGTGACAATGGGAGGTGACTTCACTTATCAGAGTGCAGCTAACTGGTTCATGAATATTGATAAATTAATCAAGTAAATCGTTTTTTTTTTAGATAACTGATAAGATTTTTTTTAAAGTGGCCGGATTTGAATCCGCTGGTTTGGAAACCGTCCGAGCGCTTTGACCACTAAGCCATAAGTTCTCAACGATGTTAGTGGTCGGATTTTCCAGAGGTGCGGGTGCGAATCCCGCTACGTTTAATTTTTCAATACGTTTTCTTATAAAATGTGTTTTTCTTTTCTAAATATCAAGCGTAAGCGTTCTGTTGATTGGTATGGTCAAATCGTTGTCATTTTTCCACTCTGGTAGACCAAGAACGGCGTTAAGTTCAGCCGCTTAAAATGCAATGTCTTAAAAGTTGAGTCGAAGATCAGAAATAATGTGTTTTTATAAATGTCAATTGTGACGTTGGATGTTTGTACCTCTTTTATGCAAAAACTACTGAACGAATTTATATGAATCTTGACAGTAGTATAGTTTTAATTAAATTTAATTTAATTTTGGCCTGTCGTGGCGCAGCGGCACAAGCGTGTGACTGTAACCGACAGGTTTCGGTTTCGGTCCCCACTTGACGAAATGAAATATTTGATATTTTCTATTTAAATATTTAATGTTTTCATTTCTCCGCTCTGGTAAAAAGGCAAAAACGCGGCGTTAAGTTGCGCCACTCAACACGCAATACCTCAAATTCGGCGGAAAGTGGGGAACGGAAGTGGAACGGAGTGTCTTAACACTAGGTTACCAAGTTCCCTCTGCCTACCCTGCCGTGTACGGGATACAGCGTGAACTGAGTATTGTGTTTAAAATACAGTAAGTTTAATCGGGCGAAGCCGCGTCTAGATCGCTAGTAAGTAATGTGTAAATTATGCAATTGAATTATGACAATATATAGACACTCAATGGTTTTAAATTTATTTTTTTAATTGAGCAATACGTGGCGTTTACATGAGCAATATGCGGCGTTGATTTCCGCCACCTATCATGCAGTGTCTCAAAAATTAACCTCGCAATTTCTTACCACACGGTTTCGTTTGTCTAATATTATATACGAAAAAAACGTACTTTTTTAAACGGGCATCGAACCCATAACCCCGATCACTTAACAATAAAATGGCCCAAAACGAACACCACATTGAAAACATTTAACAAACAATCAACAACACAAACAAAGTATTATTTTTAAACTGGAATTAGTTTCATTTGTATTTCTAGTAATCATCAACCGTTACTTCATAGTCGAATGAACTCCAATACTTTCAAAATGCTTCCTTCCGGCCTTTTTGTGTTTGACACTAAAAAATATACTGAAATAGAATTGATTATTTTTGACATAGGGCGGTTCCTTTTTAAGGTCTGTCGTGGCGCAGCGGCACGAGCGTGTGAAATTAAATGCTTATTTATTATCAGATTAAGTATTGAATTATTCTGATAATAATTATTTATTATCAGATTAAGTATTAAATTTTCATTTCTTCATATTTATATAGTGACAAAGCAAAGCGCGGCGTTTAGCCACTATACGCATTATATCGGCATCAGCGGAAAGTGGGGAACGTGACGGAGTGTCTTAACACTAAATTTCCAACTTTCTCTGCCTACCCTGCCATGTGCGGGTTACAGTGTGAAGTTGAAAAGAAAAAGAAAGCCTGACAGAGTAGTGGCACAGGCGTGTGACAGTAAACGCGAAATTGTGTATACGACAACCACTGAAGAAAATGAAATATTTAATATTTATATTTCTTCGCCCTTTTCCGTCTCTCATCACGCTATGCCTCAAATTAGGAGGAAAGTGGGGAGCGGAACGGAGTGTTTTAACACTAGGTGCCTTGGTTCTCCACTGCCTAACGCTTTAAATGGCAAAAATTATAAATTATAATACACTTTTAACTTCGTGCTTACAGCGGTATAGGCCATCGCTGCTCTATGCGGGATACTGCGTGAAGCAAATTTCTATTTGATTTTGATTTTAATATCATTTTTAAAAATGGCTTTACTATCACGTGTATAGCGCTAAAACTTTAATTAATAAGGTGGTATATGATCAGACTGCAAACACGAATTATATGGGTTCGAATCCATAAATATTTTTTTTTTAGTAATAATAGTGCAGCGTAGAGCACTGTCACATCGTGAATCCAAAAAAACATTATTAAAACAATATGACATCATACATACGAAAATGTAAAAAAAAATGAACACGAAAGAATATTTATATTTATTTATTTACCAGTTTATTACTCCGATCTGGATAGGCTAAGCGCGGCGTTGAGATCCGCCACTCAACCTGCAATTTTTTTAAATGACCTTTCATGTATAGAGAGGAAGTGATATTGTTAAATAAATGCTTCACGCAGTATCCCGCATATAGCAGAGTAAACAGAGGGAGCCTGTTTTTTTTTCTTTCACTGTAGGGAATTAAAACCTTCTAGCAAAATAGAAAAAAGGACAATAACAATTTTTACTATTTTTAAAGTGTTATTCCACACTTAGGAAAGAAAAATACTAAATTTAAAAACGTATAAAAATTTGGACGAAGCAGGATTTGAACCCGCGCCTCTTGAAAACCGTTCAAGCGCTCTTGTAAAAATCTCCCTACAGAGATGCTAACAACATAAATAAGTTGTAACAAGCTTATAAAAATTTCGACGGAGCTTGGTGAGGACGGATGGCTTAGTGGTCAGAGCGCTTGAACGGTTTTCAAGAGGCGCAGGTTCAAATCCTGCTTCGTCCAAATTTTTATACGTTTTTAAATTTAGTATAAATTTAGTAAAGGACAATAAATTAAATAAAAATAATCCCCCAATAAGAATTCGAACCCAAAACTCACGTAAAATAACACCACTGCGCCACGAAGCCACTACATAATGATTTATATAGAAAAAATGATATAACGGTGTCACTCTCCTAGTTAGTTATCCAGTTCAAGGATGACAAATATATTTTTTTCCATTTCTATTACAACTGTTTGAAAGGACATTGTTAAGTAAACTGTGTTTAATTTTATATAAATATAAATTATTGAGGTCATAGTTATTAATGAAGTATTTTATTTTGGTGTTTTGTTGAGTTTTTTATTGTAAAATTGTATTTTTTTTTTATTTTACCCTGGGGCACAACTAGTAGGGAGGGAACCTAGTGTTAAGTACGATCCCCACGTTTTGCCCAATTTTCGGAACATTGTGTGTTGATAAGGGGAACTTAATGTTGACAAGATGCTTAATTTATTTAAAAGAGTGAGGAAATAAAATTGAGTTTATTAAATAAATAGAACTGCCCAAAATTGATAAAGATAATAAATATTTTCTGTCATATCACACAGATAAAAAATATTTTCATTGATATGGCATTTTCTCTCTTTTTCAGTTTCACGCTGTATGCCGCACATGGCAGGGTGGGCAGAGGAAACTTGAGAACCGAGTGTTACGACACTCCGTTCCGCTCCTCATTTTCCACCGAATTTGAGGTATTGCGTGTTAAGTGACGGAACTCAACGCCGTCCCTTTCCATGTTACCAGAGTGAAGTAATGAAAACATTAATTATTTCATTTTCTCAAGTGGAGAAAAACATCAACCTGTCACGTTTACAGTCACACGTCGGTGCCACTGCCTCATGACAGGCCTGTCATCTTTTGCGTAATCTGTATTTATTTTTTTATATTTTTCTTTTTTTTTTTTTATTTCAGTCACATCACGTCACATTCAGCCAATATGTCAGACATAAATATATTTTATTCAACGCCTTCTTGCTATTTGAAATCCGTTTACTTACACGGGAGGAGGGACAAAACTTTATATACTGAAATGGTGCGTATTGTTAACAAAATCTAATCATCGAAAATGTTTGGCGAAAAAAAACTAGTGTTAAGACTCTCCGTTCAAATTTAGAGACCTTTGTTTTTCTTTCTGATGAGTTCTTGAAGTTTTGCTTGTTGAATGGCGAATAACAAAAAGACGCGACCTTCCGCCACCACATTTTTAATATTGTTTTAACGTTTTTTTTGTAAAATTAGTTATAAAATAATCATTTTAATTTAGTTATACATTTCATAAATCATAATATTTGTTATTTTATTAAGATATAGAAAAATGTTCATTTTTTTGCATATATGGCTATTTTTACTTTAAGTATGTTAAAAATTAAATAAGTAATATCTTTTTCTTTTCTATTGTAGAATGATCATTTGCCGTATGGAAGTGATGTAAACACTTATTGGACAGGTTTTTATAGTTCGAGGCCAAGTTTTAAATATTTAGTGAAAAGGGCTCATGCATTTTTGCAGGTATTTTCCCTAAGATTTTACGGTTTTTTTTAGTTTCACGCAGTATCCCGGACAAAAATAAGTAGATAGAGTGAACTTAGTGTCGAAACACTCAATTTCCATCAAGATATTTTTGTTCCCTACGTTCCGCTAAATTCTGGAGGCAATGTGTATTGAGTGGCTGAGCTCAACGCCGCAACGCCGGTTTTTTAAAAAGCAATATCTCCAGATTTGGTTAAAAAGTTGGAAACGCTATATTTTAAAACCAGGTTCTGTCTGCCTTCTCTCATACTCGTACTCAATGTGAAACTCATAAAATATTTTATACATAATCTATACATATAATGAATTTGTAACTCTTATGTATGAGAAAAAAATATGATTAAAACATGTTTTTTAAAAATGTTGTTTGTGTATCTGTTTGTCTGCGCAAAATGCTTCAATGCTTTTGTGTTCATTTTATTTAAATCCATTCATAAATTGATAAAATTTGTTAAAATATAGTATTTTTTTCAATAAAATTCCTACAGAAATAGACCAATAATTGTGTAATAAAAGCAGACGAAGCCGCGAGCGTTATTATATATATCATACACATATAAAAAATAACTAATTTATATAAATACAACGTAAACATTTCGAAAACATATAAAAAAGTGCCATTTGAACCCGCGCCTCTTGAAAACCGTTCTTGAACCGTTCTCAAGAGGCGCGAGTTCAAGTCCTGCTAAGTTCAAATTTTTATAACTTCTCTAAATAATTATATATTTTCCAATTGCAGAGTAATACTTTAAAAATAGTAAAAAGACTTAAATCGTAATTTTTAACTGATTCATAAACTTTCTAGGTAGTGAAACAGCTCTCTGTACTGTCACGTATGAAAGATTCTTACGAGCTACATTTGTTGCGACACGCAATTGGTTTGGTGCTTCACCATGATGCTATCACAGGTACGCTTGAGATGCTTTGGGAACCTACCTAAGGGAACCTATATTAGAGACCCTAGTTTAGGGAACCTTGCTTAGGATACCTAGCTTAGAGATCGTAGTGATAACACACTCCGTTCTCAATATACCACTCAATTTCTGAAACATTATATGTTGATAGACGGGAACTTATATAAAATAAAAGTTAATTATTTTTAATTTTTTTTTGTAGGAATCGAACCTAGACTCGTCGCGTTCACACTAAAACGCTGCGCCATTGCAGCTTAAATATATAAATATTAAATGAGCATTGTAAATATGCTACTAATTAATGGCCGACCGTAGTCTGAATTTCTCTGAGAACGACGCAAAGAGGCTGGAAGTGTCATATGTATAGGCATTTATATAAGACCAAAATCGATCTTTATTTAATTTCATGTAACAGAGAATAAAATTCAAATTTACATTTATAAATAATTTTGATACTCAGCTTCACGCTGTATCGCCCACATGGCAGGGTAGGCAGGGGGAACCTGGGAACCTATGATAAAGACAAGTTAAGAAGCTCCGTTCCCCAATTTTCGCCGAATTTGGGGCATTGCGTGTTAAATGACGGAACTCAACGCCGCAAAAACGAAGGCTGGTATACACTCAAAGCCGTCTATATATAATATTCCAGGTACAAGTCAACAGCATGTGGCCAATGATTTTATAAAGATTTTAACAGAAGCTGTATACGCTTGTACGAAGAAACTATCCTTATTTTTAAGGTAATTTAATATATATACTTTGTTTTACACTGTATCACGCACATAGCACATAGGGTAGAGAGAGAGAGAGAGAGAGAATTTGGTAGTGTTAGGACACTCCGGTCCGTTCCCGTGGAACTAAACACAGTACTCTGCCTGACATATATTTTATTGTATGATATATTTAGGTCTTATCTTGAATAATAGAGATTAGAGTTCTCTTTTTCTAGTGTTTATTCACTATTCTCCCCTTCTATTCAAATATGAGATACTGCATATTGAGTGGCGTAACTGAACACCGCACTTTGTTAATAGAATGATTTCGTTAATATAGATTAATGTATTAATTAATATAGATTAATGTATTCTATGGTTACAATAAATTGCTTCGATAATCATAAGTATTTTTTGCCGAACATTGTACAGTAGGTAATGGGAACCTGAGAACCTAGTGTAAAGACACCTCGTTCCCATTAAGACACTTCTATTCTCCTTCGTGTCAAGTGTCAAATTCAAGGGTGCATTTTGCCTCAATAAAAATATTAAATATTTAATTTTCCTAAATTGCAGAGTGGACAGAGGGAACTTGGGAACCTACTGTTAAGACCCTCCGTTTCGTTCTCAACTTTTCACCAAATTTATGGCATTGTGTGTTGAGTGGGGGAGCTCAACACCGCGCTTTGCCTTGTTACACGAGCGGAGAAATGAAAATATTAAATATTTAAATTGAAAATATGAAATATTTCCTCATTTCCTCCTTTCCATTTCCTCAAATGGGGATCGAACCCACGACCTGTCACGATATAAGTCAATCGCTCGTGCACTTTATTCGTGGCAGGCCTCAATATACTATAAGTTGATGGTTAATTTAACTGTCTTAATTAAAAGAGGATTATGTTAAATTTAAAAACTTAAAAACGTATAAAAATTTGGACGAAGCAGGATTTGAACCTGCGCCTCTTGAAAACCGTTCAAGCGCTCTGACCACTAAGCCATCCGTCCAGATGGCTTAGTGGTCACTAAGAACCTGAGCTTAGTGGTCAGAGCGCTTGAACGGTTTTCAAGAGGCGCAGGTTCAAATCCTGCTTCGTCCAAATTTTTATACGTTTTTAAATTTAATATTTTTCTATCCTAAGTGTGGAATAACACTTTAAAAATAGTAAAAATATTAAAAAATAGTAAAAAGAGGATTATGTTATTTCCCCAGTGTCTTAACACCAACATGGGGCGGGAGGAGATCAAAGAATAACCAGCAGTTCGTTGTGTGTCATCAACTTAATATAAGTCAATGTAGAGTAAGTTAAGAATACATTTTCTATTTAAAAATTATTGAAAATTAAATTTTTAAATTAAATTCATAGTGGGGAGAAGTGGGGAACGGAGTGACTTAACACTAGGTTCCCAAGTTCCCTCTGTCTATCCTGCCATGTGCGGGATACGGCGTGAAGCTGAAGAAAAGACAAAAAAATCAAAGTGAAGTCTGTCGTGTTGAAGGTTGTGAATTCGATGCCCACTTGAGGAAATTAAATCTATATACTTATAATAAATCTGTAACCGATCACTGTCTGTTTGTGGAAGATATATTTAAAAAAAAACGTTTAATGGAACGTTTATTAATGTAGCGGGGCCATAAATAGTGATTTTTAAAAATTTTATATGTATATGTGTGGATTAGTACGCGCTAACCTCAGAAACGGCAAATCATCACTTTTAAGACAATATCTTTACATTAAATTTAGTGATTAATGTATAGATATTGTCTTAAAAGTAATGATTTTATTAGAACAAGAAAGTAGTTGAAATTACTAAATAATATAGTGTAATTCAAGCGGGCGAAGCCGCTGTCGAGTCGCAAGTATTTAATCATTTGAATGAAGAGATACAATCTTTCAATTAAAGACTCTCTCGTAGCTTATACTTACTTACTTAGCTTCATGCTTTATCCCGCACATGGCAGGGTGGGCAGAGGGAACCTGGGAACCTAGTGTTAAGACACTCCGTTCCACTTCCGTCCCCTACTTTCCGCCGTATTTGTGGCATTGCGTGTTGAGTGGCGGAACTCAACGCCGCGTATTGCCTTATCACCAGAGCAAAGAAATGAAAACATTAAATATTTAAATTGAAAATATTAAATATTTCATTTCCTCGAGTGGAGATCGAACCCACAACCTGTCGGATTCATGTTTCATTTCTTCGCTCTGGTAATATGCCAAAAGCGCGGCGTTGAGTTCCGCCACTCAACACGCAATACCAGGAAGTAGGAAACGGAAGTGGAATGGAGTGTCTTAACACTAGGTTCCCAAGTTCCCTCTGCCTACCCTGCTATGTGCGGGATACAGCGTAAAGCTAAAATGATATATATATATATATATATATATATATATATATATATATATATATATATATATATGTATATATATAATTTATTTCACAGAAACTCAAGACTCTCTTCTCTTTCTCTTATACAACCCGTCGAGTGTTAAAACGTATCATCATATACGTTTTCCGGTCTTAGCAATGCATTACTCTATTAAAGATTATAATAGTGAGTAAAAAAAAATTTAGATTCCTTTTCTTTGGGTAACTAGAGGGAACCTAGTGACACTCTGTTCCCCACTTACATTTTGTCTTAACAAAGTGAGGAAATGAAAATTTATTATTTATTATTTTTTTTTAGCTTCACGCTGTACCCTCCACGAGGCAGGATAGGCAGAGGGAACCCGGGAACCTAGTGTTAAGACACTCCGTTCCACTTCCGTTCCCCACTTTCCGCCGAATTTGAGGCATTGCGTGTTGAGTGGCGGAACTCAACGCCGCGCTTTTCCTTATCACCAGAGCGAAGAAATTAAGCATTAAATATTTTAAATTGAAAATATTAAATATTTCATTTCCCCGACTGGGGTTCCGAACCCAGAACCTGTCGGTTACAGTCACACGCTTGAGCCGCTGCGCCACGAAAGGCCTGATTTATTAATTGCTTATTAAATAAACTTCACATTGTATCCAGGACAAAGTAGCGTAGGCAGAGAGAAAATTGGAACATAGTGTTAAGTCACTCCGTTCATATTAAAACACCACTATTTTCTATTCTTTATTATTGTTTTGAAATCATTCATTTGTCTTGGAATCGAACCCACAACGTTCGCACCAATGCTACTTTACAATGAAACGTTTACTTTTATCTTTGTTTGATGAAGTATCCATCAATCTCATTTGTTCATGAGATTTTCGGATTCAACCAAACAAACTCTTTTTCTTCGTAATATTGTGAGTATTCACAATATGTTTAATGAGACATACCTATATAGGCGCGGGGGCACACACGTGCGACTGGATTGTGGGTTCAAACCCAATAAAATATTCAATATTTTCATTTCCACTCTCTGACAAAATGGCAAACCACTGCATTGAGTTCCACCACCAAGCCCGCAATGCTACAAATTTGGTGGAATGGGGAACGTAAGTATATATATGGGATCGGCGCCTTAACACAAGGTTCCCAAAGACCCCTCTGCCTATCCTACGAATTCTATCCTATTGAAGTGAAGAAGAAAAAAAATTATTCTCTTTACAGATGAAGAAGTGGAACACCAGCTCGTTCCCTTACCGACTGCAATGATCAACCTGCCAGGTCGGTCGTCCACCGCGTTACAGGAGCTATGCTTTGAAGCTGAAAACATACCGCCTTTAGGATTCACTACATATTATATTACTAGTGTTAGAGATCAACTTGTGAGTGGACAATTTCTCCGTTTTTCGGTTAATATTAATATGTAAATAAACGCTGCGTTTTATCATTTCCACTAAAAGGATAATTTTCTTTACTTCGTTGCCCGGTAACGAGATGAAATGCGGTGTTAAACTCCGCTACACGATATAATATATTGACGTGAATATAAAATGACCCCTTTCTATTAAATACCTAGTAAAAAGCTTAGACAATGTAAAAGATGTTTGAACAGATACTATTTTGTTTCAATTTTGTACAGAAAGTTCGTGTAATATTATGACTTTTTATTTGCTTGACATTATATTACGTACAGGCAGGGCAGGCGATAGAGGAAAAATGGGAACCTTATGTCTACTTAACTTACTTACTTACTTAACACTAGGTTCCCGGGTTCCCTCTGCCTACCCTGCCATGTGCAAAAATAACACAAAATTATATCTGCAAGGATATTTTTGTAAATTACTCCTATTTTAAAACAATTGCTTATAATTATCATTAGAAAAGAAAAGACATTAATTGAAATAAATATTTTGGTTTTCAAAGGCTGAAGGTGAATTGGCCAAAAAAGCTCAAACTACAGACAGTGGTGCCGAGCAAGAACGTCTAACATCAATTTCAAATGAAGTAAGTGCTTGGGATATTTATTAAATACGTATTATTGTTGCAACCTATTTTAAGGCGTTGTATATTGAGTGGCGTAACTCAACGCCGTACTATGCTTGCTAGTTTACATCGACATCGTCCCGATAGTCCCTCATGTATTATAATTACTAGCGACCAGCCCGCGGCTTCGTCCGCTAATCTTATTTACTAATTTCAACTACTTTCTTGTTATTTTTACTATTGTTAAAGTTTTGTTCCACACTTAAGAAAGAAAAATACTAAATTTAAAAACGTATAAAAATTTGAACGAAGCAGGATTTGAACCCGCGCCTCTTGGAAACCGTCCAAGCGCTCTGAACAACTAAGCCATTCGTTCTCACCGAGTTTCCAAGAGGCGCGGGTTCAAATCTCGTTCATATCTTTATATGTTTTAAAATTTAGTATCTTACTTTCTTGTTGTAATAAAGTTACCACCTTTAAGATAATTCAAAAATTAAGCCCACTCAATAAAATTTTTGTAGGAGGTTGTCGACCTTAATATTTTAAATTGGCGTAACATTTTTTTTTTAATGTTTTTCACACAACAAACACAAAATGTTAAGTGAAGGTTGTCAAAATATAATTGAGAAAACTGCATTTAAATCTAATTAGCCGTTTCTGAGATTAGCGTGTACAAACGCACAAATAAACAGACAAATATTTTAAAAATGGCTACTTTGGGCCCTACTACATTAATAAACGTCGTATATAAGATGTTATTTAATATATCTTATATATATATATATATATATATATATATATATATATATATATATATATATATATATATATATATATATATATGTATATATATATATATATATATATATATATATATATATATATATATATATAT
>DWMZ01004770.1:0-11453 GCA_018249855.1 Eueides tales michaeli
ATTTTAGAGCAAATAAAGAACTAGATGACATAAAAGGCGGAAAAGGAAGAGATACTGTGTGGAGTATAATGTAAGGCAGAAAATAATAATGTATGTACACAATGTGCGTCGGTGGGAGAGTACGAGTGCCAGGTGTAGTGTCCGTGTGGGGGTTGTATTTCAGGACTCGGGGCGGTTTAAAGCAGTTCGCAAGCAACGGACGGACTGGAGCGACTCAGGGAGAAATTTTAAGTCTAAAGATACTATATAATGTTTTGAGACATTCTCCTACAGGCAGTATTCTAGTTTTATCATATTTCAACAATTTAACTATGACCAATCCTTTGTTTTCTATAATGTCTTAAAACTATGCGTATCTTCAGTAAATCGTGCCAATTTAGATGAATAAAAGATAATTTAGATAAGAGGTCAATAAGATGAAATAGGTTCGCACACGTCCAGGGCAGGGTGACGCAGGGGTGGGGTCGAAAGCGGACAACATGAAACACTAACATGTCTAACAGAGGACGCGGTCACACCACAGGGTACAAGGAGGTCATGACATGACTAACGTAATTCCGCTATGAACGAAGACTTACTGGTCCGTGTCCTCGTTAACTATCAGTTGCTGGCCCCAAATGGAGAGCATTGGGTCTACGATACCCCTCTGTTTGGACTGTGTCTGGAAGCTACCAGGAACACAGGTACCGGTCAGTTACAAGAGTAGCGCGGCTCCCGTAGCGCTGCCACTGCACTCGTGCACGCGCTGTACAGTGGCAGCGCGACCGCCGCGGTTGTATGCGTGTTATACAGATGTCATCATGGTCATGAGTCAACTAATGATGCACCACTATTATGCATCGGATGTCGGGCGCATTCAATGGTATCGGGTTAGTGTCGTACACAAATCAGCACCAAGTAAACAAATGTGGTCTGGTTAGTTAGTTGTGTCGTGTTGTATGTCCGATTAATAGTATTCAACTTAAAAATAGATGAAGAGTGCCAAATATCGAAAGCACAGAAAGTGCTCCACAGTTTTGCAAAATTTTGTCTACTTTGTGATCAGAAATAGCGCGTTAGCCACCAACAGCTCGGTGCTGGCCGTGTCAGGTCAGATGACACCTGCACTTGTCTGGTGCACGTCGGGTCCCGAGGGCCGGGCGGAGCTTGTGCGAGGAAATCGTGCAGTTTTGTATGTATTTAATTGTTCTGTTTGCACCAAACAAGTGTCCTCTTCTAACATCGATCATACTTAAATGAAGTTTTTCGGTCGGCTCCCAAATGATAAAATAGCAGATGTACAATGTCTGATCAGTGGCTAATGAATGCGTAAATTGTAAAATGACATATTTCAAATTTTCTTTTAGCGTAAAAATACAGCATTCTCATGCCGATATTGCGAAGCTAGGTCAATCTAAGGTATATATGTAAGTATGTAATAACAAGCCGTTTATCATTTAGTGCCTTTATCGAGTGCGTGGAAATCGTCTACGTGTCAGTGTCTCCACAGGGTTCGAGCCTCGACACCAATTCATTCATTCATTGTCATTGCTTGCTCAGAGGTAAAATCATTACTTAATTTTAAAGCGAAACAAAGAGGCTGTATATGTGTCACATTTTATTCCTATTATAAATTATAAATATTTTAAACTATGATACTTTATATTTTTATTCAGCGTCGATATTTCGCAGAGTAAAAAAATTGGAGAGAATGAAAAGGTGGCAGACAATGGGGGGTTTGTTTTCACCTGAGTTCGGAGAGTGGCAGGAAGTCTGCGTGTACGAGCGGTCGCAGCGAGGGCAGGCTGTAGGCCGCCAGGTGACCCGTCGATAAATAGTTTACTAAACATACGCTGTCTGCAACAAATACGTACAAAAAATGTATATTCAATAAAAATTAAGAAGAGGATTATTAAGCAGACACAATTTACGAAGTAACAATCAGTTATGGTACACATGTAAGGTTACCTTTTAAACTGACAATTTCCGATTTAACAACGAAATCAGTATCAACAATTTGTTGGCGATAGACACAGTTCTGGCTGGGTAAGGCCACGACACGCGCTTGTTTTTCCGATGCAATAACCACAAACTGTCGGTCGGCGGCGGACTCCGTGCCGGCCGGCGTCGGGCTCATGTGACTGCTGCTGGAGCCCTGCTTGGTGGGCGTGCGCTCCCGGCGCTCACGACCCTAAAATAATACTTCATAATTATGAAAATACATATCAATTATTATATATGAACATCATTTCCTTGAATATTGCTGATAGAAGGAAATCGGTAATTTTCTTAAAATAGTCGGTTTTTATGTTTACTTACATCTTTACTGTCATCTTTCCAGCTTTCGTACGAATAAGGAATTAAAGCACCATTACAGTCTAAAAATGACATCGCCAATATTGAACCTTTTAACCTAAATATAGGACCACCTGTAAAGTAAATTATTTATTAGGGCAGAAATTTACAGATAATTAATGTTCTTTGTCTATTATAAAAATCTAATATCTTATCTAAATAAGTCAATTACCACTAGTAGAAACAATCACTGGCTGTGTATGTCGTAGATCAGTTTCCGGTAAACTAATCATCATTGTCAACACAGAGCCTAACGTCGTTCCGATCCACAATGTCGGCAGCAACGTTGTTGGGTCTTAAATAAAAAAAATAATAAAATAATCACAGATAATAAAGGAAAAAAATATAGATAAACATTAACAAGAATTTACATAAACAGGCTTACCAGATTTTTTGGTATAACTGTCAGCGAAGGCTAAGCACTGGATGCCCTCCTGAGATATATTCTCCAAACTCGACATGGAGCTGGAGCGCGATCGCGAGAACGAGCTGTCCAACTTGTCTACGCGGCCGGTTGGTGCAATACATACAGATTATCCCTCCACTTAGATTAAAAAAACCACCAAAAGTCCAATACCACACATGTGCTAATGGACCCTTAGCATCGACAGTGGTCGAGGTTGTTTATATTTTACAAAAAAAAATGGATACGGGATAAATACTAAAGGGAGTATCCAAATCAAATAACTACACTATATGTAACATCCTTTACCACTGTTGCGATAACATCTACAGATTGCATTCTAGAGCTAGCTGGTTGTGCGGTTGTGAAATCAGCTGAAACCATCATTCAGCAGTGGCGAATATAAAAAAAGACATAAGGATTAAATAGGTAAAATATTAAAAAAGGAATCATGCTAGAGCAGTATCGTTGCATGCCCGTCCAATCTCAGCTTATTTACACAACTAATCTCATTTTTTCGTTTAGTTTATTTCAAGTTATCATTAACGTTTAGTTTATGATATGAAGATGGATTTTATGATAAGATGTGTCAGACCCAAATGACATATTGGCACCTGTATTAGTCACTTCAAGCAAGGTAGGTAAATGGAAGCATTGAATGAAGCGAAACAATATCAAGATGAATAGAATGAGCTAGCATTCAGAGTGAAGATTATCAGGGATGATATGAAAATGTTAAGTGCACAGGGGAAGATACATCTAAGCAGAATGTGTTTGGGAGCCACAATGGCACTCTTCTAACACAATATCTTTGTATTCTATTTTTTTAAAAGCGCAAACTTGAGTTAAGTAACGTTTTCACTACAAGTTTTCACTAAGTTAAGTAACGTTTTCACTACAAAGTTGATTAGTTCATCCTAAACAGTCCTACAAAACTCATGTCACTAGAACCAAGCGTTCGTGGACGGACAGACAAGTTAGATGCAATACAAAATAAATACTACTGTGTTGAGAAATGGAGCGGTGAGTCGCTAGCGCCGCATGCGTCTAGTGCGGTATATAAAGAGTACTGTAAGCATACATAGACATAAGGACAGCCGTATATAGAGGCAGCCAAAAACGAGCCATATAAACTTTTTGCTTTGTGGTCGAGCTAGAAACAAAAAGATAATGTCATGTACTCAACAGCGGTTAATAGAAATAGTTAAAATATTCTGCAGTCAAGTGATACTTTAGACAGCACTTGATGTAAGGTTGTTCTGTACGAAATAGAAAAATATGTTGCGGACAAAATGCAAAGAAACAAATAATGTGACCGCGTGATTAGTAAATATCGTACTTTCGAATACAAATAATTACGTATCAATAATAAATAATTTAAAATGATACATATCGTGTCTCGTAAACAATATAGAAAGCCTCGCTCATAGAATGCACATATAACAAACAAACTCCGTTCGTACGCTGAGAGCAAGTGATAGAGTAGGAAAGAGATAGTTTTTAGTAGTAAGTCACCTTTTCTTAAATCTAAGAGTCATGCCGGAAGTCGCCGTGTGCAGTTAGTCGAGGTGCAGTGTGGAAACATCGTAAGGTCACAGCCACAATTTCGACGCTAATAGTAAATGTAGCAAACCATCTACGTGTGTAGTACATTGATACAGTCAAGCCACGGAACGTAAGATAAAAAAGAACTAAAGAGATGTATAAATCGATGCAAATGTCGTTGGGATACCATTGGGTTGCATAATTTGCAAGTACTCCATAGATGCGAGAGTCTGCGGAATAGTTGGTTCTGTATTGACAAATAAATCACAATGTGTTACAAGCATAATCACCATATCGTTACTTGAGTCGCTTCGCCGTCCACAGTCGCATCACGGTTGACAGATAAATATAGGATGATGTACTGTTATTTGATCTTTATAGAAATATCTTAATATATATAAGGTAAGGGAAATCAATATGACCTTATTATGAACTATTAGACAAATAAATATACATGTGGTACAAAATATTAACTCTATTTTCGTCGTTGTTATGGGAAAATATTTATCATAAAGTTATGGACGAGTGAGCGGACGATGGACTGCAAACGGCGAAAGCAAACGTGTCTGGCAAATCAACTATTTGGCTTCATGACAGGGACACACAATGGAAGATCTCATTCTGAAGTTAACAATGTTACAACACAAGATAACAGAAAACTACTCGATATGAACAGCTAGAAGGTAAAATAACAAACGTTGGTGTGACGTAGACTGCAATGATTACCTAGTAAATGATTCCGATCTGAAATTGGAAATTTGACAAGTAAATAAACATAATTCAGAACTTAAATCATGCTCGTCGGTTATGATGGAGAAAAATGATTTAGACAGAATGACTTCCAATGAGTTGTTGCCAATTTAAATAGGGCTTATATTACAATTATTAAACTAAATATTTTAGGTCGAGATTCAAATAAGTCTTGAAATTGAAGATTCGAAGAGAAATAAAAAGATAGCAAAATAAATGAAGTGGATTTGACAATTTCAGATTACGAAGACAAGTATGTTATGTATGAAGGTAGTAGTGTCCAGAAAGTATAAATGTGAAGAGATCAAAATAATAATAACAAATAAACTAAAGAAACAAAAATGGCGAGACCGCTTTATTATGCAAGGATTAAATTTTGTAATCATATCAACCAACAGATTTGACATTCCAAACATTCAATTTAAGCACGAAAATTACACTCAAGCGGACAACATCGTCATCAATAGCTCGCGTCTCACTCAGCCAAAGCTTATCAAGATGCACGATCGTTTACTTCGTCGAATCTCCAGCGACTCGCCACCAAACAAAAGAATCAACCAAAAAATGAAACGAAAGAAGAAATTGCGACTGTTTAGATCGGAAAGTGTAGACCGAACGGTATAAAGGTGACTGTACTACCAAAACTGCAATACTGTCGCGTCGTTAGCAGGGAATGCTGCGGGGCGGGGGGCGCGGCGTACACGTCGGACGCGGTGGACAGGCACTTGTGCAGTTTGCGGGTACCTTGCGAGCGCGAGCGCCGCACGCGCGGCCCCCCGGCGCCCCCCGCGCCCGCCGCCCCCGCCGCGCCGCCGCCCGCGCCGCCCCCGCCGCCCCCGCCGCCGCCCCCGCCGCCCAAGCCGCCGGGCCCGTTCATCTACAACACACACACTGCCCTCGCCACGCCGCGCTCGGAAACCACAACTACGTCAACTGCAGGCCCTACCGGGGTGTGTTAACAAGCGGTGTCAATATATAAATAAACTAAATACAAATGCATAAACTTTAAACAAATACACAAAACAGAAAATAAACATAATAGAATAAGAATGTGAGTAAACCGTCACCCGATGTGAGCATGTATTTACGTTACAGAATGTAAGAAGGTCGACGGTCGGTTCAGGACACCGACGCGGACACAGCGTTAGGACACTTGTGATCTCTGTGCCGACAGACGGATACAGGTCGATTAGTTTTTTAGACATTCGGACGGACTCGGTCCCTCTGTTAGTTTGTGTTGTGCCTGTTCTGGTTCCATACCTATTTTGGTGGGCACTTCAATTACTTGCTCGATCGGCTCTTCTTCGACATTTCGTTCGTTTCTGGTACAAAGTGTGGCTACAAACTCTCCTGGGGAAAGCAGATCGATCAAAGAAAATAATTCAAATAATTTGGTGTTATTTGTTGTTAGTTTCCGGACGGTCTCGATATGGTCTGATGTGAAGCTACGAAGCGGGGACAGTGCACAGCTATTCCGACTACTGTAGCTCGTTACTTTGAAATCATCTCAAACGGACATCAACAACACAGAGATCTGAACGCCTACTTTCGATGCAATAATACTATATTATAAAATTACCGAACAAATCACCGAATAGATATTTTAGGCAGTTTGAATCCTCGTCGGATGAGTCCTTGTCCTTGGGAAAGAAAATTACACCGGTTACCTAATACAGTCTGGGTGAGAGCTATATAGAATATATTTATGTAATATAAAAATATTTTAATAAGTTTGTTTTTACACGTGATATACATATTAATAAATATTATTGAATTTATAATCACGCAATAGTATATTATGTATTATATAATTATTTCAAAATAAATAAAAAGCCAAATATCACAAAAAGCGGTAAGCATGATGTATCGAGTTTATGATTCTTTTAAAATTTTTAAACTCTACGTTGTTTGTATCTCCTTAGTTAATTTTCGTGTTAAAAGTCATTAAAAAATATCAAAATCGTAACTACACTACAAGAGAAAATTCTATCTGTTTAATCTGTATCTACAATATTAGTAAACGATAAAAAAAACTCGCCAAACCATTACCATTCAAATCCCAGAGCTACGCTATGTTACATGTTAATGAGGACTAGTGCTACGAGACAACCCGCGTGACACATCATGTGAGTGATATGGCTCCTGAGGATACTTACTGAAACGTCGCATTAGGTTCCCGGCGAACGACTGCGACTGTTGCGGAGCTTGCTTCTTCCGCAAGTCCTTCACGGACTCCTGCTTGTTATATTTTATGTTAGGTACGGAGAGTAGTCTTTGATCCCTTTGGCTTTTGTCACTATCATTCCTCTTGCTTTTTGAGCGAGGCGGTCGCATTGGCTTCCCGTCTTCGTCAAACAAAGGCAAGTTGTCAGGTCTTGTAGCCTTTTCATCATCCCCTCCTATCCTAGATGGCGATATATCTGGAGTTATTTCACTTCTGTCTTTATCTTGCCATCTTTCTTGTAGTTCTTTATGCATTCTATCGTAAACATCTGAAGACCGTTTTTCCTGAAGCTCCCGATGCATTCGTTCAAACACATCTGAACAAACGCGTAAAGGGGACGAAAGCTGACTCTTATCTTCTTCAATTGCTTTCTCTTCGACATCTGGAGGGGATTCTGAATTAGATTCTGGCAGTGTTTCCGATTTAGCCATTTCACAATAAAATTGAGAATTTCCTTTATCAATTACATCTTCATTTTCCGGAGGTCCAAATGCGGCTTTTAACTTAAGATCAACTTTAGATAATTGACGTTTCAAGTTGAAGTTCTTCCAGGGCGTTGATTTGCGTCGAGTATCTAGCTTGGGATCGGGAAGGGCTTCCTCGGCGGGCTCGGGACTGGCCGGGGTCTCCTCCAACTTCAGGGACAGGGGAATAGAGAATTTTTGAGGCTAAGCTCTCAACAAGAGATGTAAAGGGTATGTTACGGCCATGTTGGTATTGATGACAGCTCTTTCAATTTATGAAATATTAGATAGTTTATTTTGCATAAGAATTGAGTTTAATATTAATTAAGATAATATTATGATTACATAGTCTACTCAGCTATGAAAGTAGTCCAAAAAATCGCTGTCTAAAGACTAGCCTATAGACTGTGTTGAAAAAGCTGTTAGCAATACTATATAAATTAGCTTAATGACTATTAAGTTACCAAATTTTCGGCAATTGGAAATTTATTCTATTGGGACTCGTTGTTAGCTATTTAGATAGGCTTTCAGAATAGTGAAGACAGGCCGAGTGTAAAAACGTCTAAATGCCATGCCAACTCTCACTACCGGGGTAAAGCTGGGGTCGCAGTTAGCGCTAAATCTATGAAATAAAAAATTAACAAAAAAAACAAATATATCAGGATTCAACCAGAGAGCTTCAGCGCAGCCAATTCTCCCCAATCATAGCAACTTAATATAACAAAATAAAAGAGCAAATAAAATATAATGTGAAGAGATTGCTTTACAAAACGTTACCATTTGTCTTATCCATGTGTTCAAATGAAATGCTCTATTTGTAGCTACACACATATATCAACGTCTGTACAGTCGCTACTTACATTTATTTGGATTTTATGATCATTATTATATTGTAATTTAGTAAGGGAGTAAATTCAAGTCATCAAATGTAGTTTATACATTTGATTTGTATTGCAATACTAGGGATTTGTTATATTCTAAAATACCTCGAGTGTGGTTTCCTGCAGCTTTGACCAATTGTGTTCCAAAGGGAGAATTGTAAGTTGACAATAATCAGGTACTTCTGATAGTCATTATTTTCACTACAAAAATTACACATTTACATGTGTGTAAAATAAATTTATTCTTTGTTTAATTTTGTTCTCTATAACATCATCAAGTAAAATGAAATGTAAAAATTTAATAGTATATACAATTATAGCCCTATTTAAATAAAAAATCTGTGAGTCTGTGTGTGAGTGTTTGTGCGAGTGTGAGTGTGACCGTGTATGTTGGAATATATGTTGAGATACCTGATCGAGGTCTGGCGAGCGCCGGTCGTGGCGGGGCGGCGCGTGGGCCGCGTGGGCGGCGTGCGGCGCGTCGGGCGGCAGGTACAGCGCGTGCGCCGGCAGCGCCGCCACCACGCAGCGCCGGAACACGTCCACCACCACCACGCCGCGCTCCCCGCCCCACGCCATGCTATAACAAGGACATTGTTGAGCATCACGTTGTAACCCTTGCAGGGCAGTAAGAGGCAATGAAGCACCAAGTTCTACGGTCTCTGCATTACTCTTTTGCCTCGTCCACTGTCGACCTCTTCATACATGATCTACTCATGTCGTGGAGACCCCATGTTTTTATGTAACCTGATAATGTGTTCTCAAAAGTCAACCGAGCTCTCCCCCTGCCTCTCTTGGCGCCCAGCCTTTTTCGTCACTAATTTTCTCGTGATAAAATCATCTAAATGTATTCTTTTTCATTCACTTTGACCTTTTCTATCATATATCATGCATATCACGTTAATTCACTCGGCTTAACTGATTCCGCATATCATACGTTCACCGAGATCACATATCCACAACATTCATTTTTGTTTTACTCTTCTTATATAATATCCAAGTTTCGTTTCCGTATACCAGCGTAGATACCAACACTGCACTGTGTATGACCAAATGTGCAACTGTGCTGACATTTTGTCGTCTCATTAATGCATTTAAGGCACCGTCAACTCTGTTACAGACAACAATGTGCCTCTCCACATCTATATCGTACCTTACGTCTCTCTCTCTCTCCTTTATTTCTTTTGAGTGCTAGAGTTTTTACTCACGTCCAGTGTTCAGCTAAGATTCCAAGAATTACCATACTTTTTTAGCATCCTGCACATAGCAGAATAGGCAGAAGAAATTTGGGAAACTAGTTTTATTCCGTTCCCATTACAAAATTCCTTGTCTTGGGACTTTATGTGATAAATGGGAGGAGTCACCGCCGCGTTTAGTGTTGTCTCCAAACAAATAAAAATTAGTTCCCTTGAGTCAGAATCAAATCCGCAATCCGCCGTCTTTATAAGAGCATGCTTGTGGCCCTGTATCACTCAGGCCTCATTATTAATATAAAGAATGTCCCAACTTCAAGCTTACATTAACATTACATAACATTAAGCCTGTTATCCTGAGTGTAATAAGTTACAGTTTATTAATATTACAGCATATCTCTGAGCTCAGTGTGGTTGTTGGCAAAAGCCTCCTCTAACAGTGTTCCTCCCATTGTATTTCATCCCTTCCTAGAGGGGTTCTTCTCCAGTTAGGAGCTGTCAATTTTGATTCATCTTCCCATCTTACGATTTTACTCAATTTTTCCTGTTTAGATAGTATAAGCACAGTCCACCTCAATTTTAATTGGTCTATTTTTGTAAGGATGACTGTTTGTTTTTAATCGTTGTAGTGCTCATCATGCTATTGCTCTCTCTGCTATAGTTCTTTGGCTAGATTTGAGCGAATTTTGGTGGTATTTTGAAAGTTTCACATCCATAGGAAAGACATGGTAAAATACATGAGTTAAACATTTTCCGTTTGATTGCTGCGGTGAATCTAATCTAATTATCGCTTGGCAAGAGAGAATGCTACTTATTAAATATTTATACTATTTTTAAAGTGTTATTCCACACTTAGGAAAAATACTAAACTTAAATTTAAGGATAAATTTAGTACTTTTCTTTCTTAAGTGTGGAATACCACTTTAAAAATAGACCAGTATCTTTTCCAAGCAAGTTTTTTTCGTTGACTATTCGTCTGTTGACTTTCTTTGTGGTTTGGTCCGTGTGAGATATGATTTGCCCGAGGTAAGTGTATTCATTAAAATATTCAAGAGGTTGGTTGTTGATTCTTATATCATGATGTTCAGAATTTATCAGTATTATAGTCTTATTTAAGTTTATATACAGTCTAACTTTAGAGCTTTTGTTATTTAGTTCATGAGTTATTCTGTGTAGCTTCCTTGGATTTTCCCTTTCCTTTAGATGACTCTGCTATCTCCCATCAATACATAACATAATATTTCCAATGCAATTTTCGAAACACATTTCCTATAACCGCAGAGAACAATTTAGGGGATATCGGGTCCCCTTCTTAAACTCTTCTCTCTATTTGGAAAGTTTCACCAAATCATTCAAATTTTATTTTTGTTTTGCTATTAGCATACATGTTTTTAATTATTTTTGTGTAAAGTAACGAGATTCCCTGGCTATTAAGACTGTCCCATATTGCCTCATATGTGATACTATCGAGTACTCAATGAAGGCTATGTACAAAGATTTGTTGTATTCATTATACTTTCACTTTTACTTTCCACTCATTGTTTAACTGTATGTATATGGACTATCGTTGCAAAGTTCCTTCTGAAGCCAGTCATTCCAAACTTCTTCTTCTAGAAAATTTTATATATATTGCATATAAGGACTAAAGCGTGACTGAAA
>DWMZ01004771.1:0-11452 GCA_018249855.1 Eueides tales michaeli
CAAATAGCAGAGGAAACCAGATCTAGTATTTACAGTCTCGCACTCGTTACGCACTTTCCTCCTGGAAACTTGAATCATTATGTGTCGAAAGGTAGAACTAACTACCGAACTTGGCCTCGTTATAATTCATTTCCCCGAGTGGAAATCGAACCTACAAATACTTAATATCACACGCGTGTATCCCTGCGCTACGATGGTCTCAAATACTCGTATGAATATTAAACAAAAGATTCATAAGACATTCCTGCTCAGTTACACCTTGAATCCTGAACCTGATCGTAAGAGATGACCATCATCCACGGCTCCTTTTAACACCAGAGGAGTTTGTTGATACATGTGTTGGCATTTAGTTTAATATGTTAAAGGAAATAAAATTAATTTCCCTGAGTGGGTATCGAATCCAAAATCATCAAATTCATAGGTCTCTCTGTATGGCTTCAAATAAATCTTTTTTTTAGCTAATTGCTGTAATCCTGCACGTAGCAGGTTACGCAGAGGTAATCTAGGAAACTAAAGACATTCCGTTCCTATTAAGATACATCCGTTTCTCACTTTCCAGTAAATTTGAGGCTTTGCGTGTTGAATGACGCTTTTGCCACGTAACCAGAACGAAGAAATGGAATTATATTATTATAAAAATATGAAATTTATATAATGAAATTATATACTCGTATATTTCTATTAAATATTTTAATTTCTTAAGAGGAAATCGAACTTACACCCTGTCGCATTTACATTACCACGCTTGTGCCCCTACGCCCTGACGGGTTTCTATTAAAAATTGTTTCTTTCAAAGTTCCACTATAGTAGTGGAACTAACGATTGCAAAGTGATATACAAACTAAAATACTTTACGTATATAATATGTGTAATAATACTAGCATGTTGCATCAATAAAATCCACATGCGAGCCTTAAATTTACATTTAAAAATCATTTTAAAACTTTAACAGTGCTCGACATATTAAATTGTGGAAATGCTATTTTACAGGAGAAACATGTCACTGTTATTACACTACAAAAATAATGCTGTAAACGTGACAGTCGTAGGTTAAATTCACATTCGTGGAAAATATTATTTTTCTTTTATTTGCTCCGAAGCTCGGTATAGAGATCTGCTATGTGATTTAACGCTAAATTTCTTAACAGTTGAGAACAAACAAACTTAGTGATTTGTGAGCAACCGAGTATCTTAACATTACGTTAACTCTGCTTTTCCTTTTATGAGTCAAAAAGCGTGAAGTTACTGTTTAGTTTGATAAATACATAAGCTTTTTTTCACGAGTTACGATTGTGATTTAATATTATTGTAATTGTATGTGTATTATGGACGTATTTTGTTAGTTCCTTATTCGTGGGAATATCTATTGATACTAATTTTTTTTTAGTTTCTCATTGTATCCCACATACAACATGGTAGACAGAGGGTACTAGTGCTAAAACACTCTATTTCTCACTTTTTGGCAAATTTTTGAGATACGTGTTAAAGGGTGGAAATAAAAACTACGTTTTTTCTAGGTACCAGAGTGAGGAAATGAAAAAATATATTTCCATAAGTGAAAATCGAATCAACAACTGTTCTTTACTACATCACACAATGTATGGTTTTTTTAAGCACTATATTTTCTCTTAATATTGATTTAATGGCAGATAATCTATACTTATAATAAATCTGTAACAGATTACTGTGTGTACATGGAAGATATTTAAAAAAAATCTTATAGACGACCCAAATTAGTGATTCTTTAAATTTTTGTCTGTTTGTTTGTGCGTTTTTACGCGCCAATCTCAGAAACGGCTAAGCAATTTCACTATTATATTTTGGAAATCTATCTTCAACGTCGAGTATTTGTTTCATTTAAATCGATTGATAAATAAAAAAGGTACGTCAAATTTAAAATTGATGTATTTTTTTTATAATTCTCTCATAAGTCTCTCAATTATTGGTCTAAAAAAAGAGAGAGAGACAATTTTGGATTCGAAACCTACACAGGCAAATTAATTATCTTTACTCTTCTATGTTAAAACCGCACATCTATTGGTATGAAACGTCGCCGTAAGTGACGATTATCTCTTACGATCAGGTGACCTGTACGTTCACGATTGAGGGTGTAACTGAAAAGAAATTTCTCAGTATGCGTTCAAGTAGTAAAAACGCGATTCCGCAACGATCGGGCGAAATTCGGAAGTAGTGGTAAATGGAAATATCTTAAAAATTTTCTACAACATTGTTACAATTTTTAATTAATGTAGCTTTAATTTCAATTTTCAATAAATAGATAATTTC
Organism: Eueides tales michaeli; assembly: GCA_018249855.1. Taxonomy (NCBI): domain Eukaryota; kingdom Metazoa; phylum Arthropoda; class Insecta; order Lepidoptera; family Nymphalidae; genus Eueides; species Eueides tales. The sequence goes on from DWMZ01004771.1 coordinate 2,287, forward strand.
TTAAAAGTGGTAACTTGATTAGAAAAAGATAGTTATTTAGATTAATAAATGAAATATTTCGCTAGTATATCATAAAAAAGTGCACGTCAGTGTCATGCACAATGGGTCTTTAATTATATATTCTTTATTAAAAAATCATCTCTGTTGTACGAGAACCTGATAAATATTTATTTTATTCCGTTTTTACACCATAAATAAACGGTCTTACTATTATAGTTCATAATATACGGCCTGGAAACGGACGGACTTGCAGGGAAGTCTTAATATTAGCATTAGGACACGGAACCCTAATAATTATAATGTTCTATGGATTTAAAGTTTCATAAAACGTGTTATATTTGTGAGAATTGAAAAACCCCATAAATTTGACTTCCTTATCACCTTTCATATATGAAAACTCTGTTTTATTATATTACTCATATATTATTTCTTGTACTTAACTAGAGTTGTAATTACCATAGTTATAATAAACAAATATGTACTAATATTTAATTACAACCTACCTATTTACATTCGAAAATAGGTAGGTTGTAATTAAATATTAGTACATATTTGTTTATTATGACTATGGTACAATGTTTGCAATTCACTGACCGCACCGAGCGAGAAGATGTTCAGAGATAACATTTTTTATAGTTTTTTAAGACATAGGGGCGGAACGAAGTGCTATTTTGTAAAACTAGCGCGGCGTTGGGTTCTATAACTTAACACGCAATGTCTCAAATTCGGCGGAGAGTTGGGAACGAAAGCATTTTATGAGGTAACGTCTATTTGTTATAGTGAAACCAAAAGTCACTATAACAGATAGACGTTACCTCGTTGCACCACTATGGCAATTACATAAAATTCGTAACCTTTAAAAATCATTTTTCTATAAAAGTACTCTTTGTATTTAAGAAAACATGTTTGGGTATTTTATCCATATAATTTAAGGTAGCTCTTTACTTATCACTTTAATTATCTATAGAAGGATGCTGAATTAATAAACGATACATCATTTTATCAGTATTTCTATTGAAATCAGAATTTGAAAATATTTTAAGCAATTCGTAACATAAAATATTTACCATTTATTATCCCTGGCACAATATAGCGCGACGTTAAGATCTACAACTCATCATGCTATATAAATAAATAGGTAACAGAATACTAAATTTAAAAATGTATAAAAATTTGAACGAAGCAGGATTTGAACCCGCGCCTCTTGGAATCCGTCCAAGCGCTCTGACCACTAAGCCATTCGTTCTCACCAAGCTTGGTCGAAAATTTTATACGCTTGTTACAACTTATTTATGTTGTTAGCATCTCTGTAGGGAGATTTTTACAAATTTCCGCTACCCAAAGACAATTCGTTAGAATTATCGTTTGGCAAGAGAGAATGCTATTTATTAAATATTTTTACTATTTTTAAAGTCTTGTTTCATATTTAGGAAAGAAAAATACTAAATTTAAGAACTTATAAAAATTTGAACGAAGCAGGATTTGAACCTGCGCCTCTTGGAATCCATCCAAGCGCTCTGACCACTAAGCCATTAGTTCTCACCAAGCTCCGTCGAAATTTTTGACTAAATGCTAACAAGCTCCGTCGAAATTTTTGGTTAAAGCACTCCAAGAGGCGCGGGTTCAAATCCTGCTTCGTTCAAATTTTTATACGTTTTTAAATTTAGTATTTTTCTTTCCTAAGTGTGGAATAACACTTTAAAAATAGTAAAAATAGGTAACAGAATGTATTAGCTCTGCTGAATATAGATAGCATAAAGTACTAAAAAAATGAAAATAATATGTACTTAAATCAGAAAGTACCTCGGAAGTTTCAGATTAAAATCTTAAAAGAGGCATTAAATACCATATACTGTCAAATATTTTTATAAACAGGTAGTACTACTTTAAAACAGAATATTTTTAGTATTTAATAACTTATGTAATGAAAAGTTTTAATCAAATTAAAATTTCTAAAGAAATTGCTTAGCAAAAGCAATAATAAAATTAGCCATTAAATTAACTCTATTTTATTTAAAATGAGAATATATGATCGTAATTCACATAATCGTATATTTATAACAATTTAAAATACGACATAAAAAAAACAAGTTAATAGATTTCACACTCTACAACTCTTGTTATGGATGTATCTAATTATTTCTTATAGTTTATCTGGACGCCTGCTGTTCTGCATCAAATGTGGAAGTATTCAAATAAAGCCTATGTCTGGCCTAAACTTGAAACAACCAAACAGCTACTTTACAAAAAAATCATTGAAATCGGTCCAGTAGTTTAGAAGTTGTGCCCGTACAATCAGACGAGCAGACGAGCGGACGAGCAGACAAGCGGATGAGCGGACGAGCGGACGAGCGGACGAGCGGACGAGCGGACGAGCGGACGAGCGGACGAGCGAACCAGTGGACGAGCGGACAAGCGGATGACTGGTTGAACAGACAAACAGACAGACAAACATTCTAAGTGTTGTAGATTCGTGTTCTATTAGTTATAAAATAACTATCTTCCTACATTGTTTTTTCACAAATAGATTCAACATACAGACACGCCTTTTTACTGATTTATTATAATATAGATTGTTAACATAGAAAATTATAAAGTATCAAATGCGTTCACTAGAGAGAATTCCATCCGCGGTGGCTCCTTTATATTGACCAGGAAGAATATTGTGTCTAAGTCGCTTCCTGATATTGTGGCTCTCTGCGTCGAACGTACTATTGAATTGCCCTGCATTGAGTTTCAACAGTATGTTACAGTACACGCGTACCTACCGCCTTTGAGTACAGGTGTTTCCGATTCCATTATTATTTTCTCTTTTTTTACTTTTATCAATATGTAATTTGTATTTAAATATATTTTACAAAAACAAACACCATCAGGTACTATATTATTAAATAAGTAGTAAGCGACTCGTTTATAATGCGATGTAGTATTTTGATACTAGATTCCTACTCTCCACTCGGCTTATTATATGCGTGTAAAACGAATGGATTGGTGAACTTTACACTGTTTCTCTGGTTGTAGTAGTAGTATGAATATTCAATATATATCCAAAAGTTCCTAGTCATTGACAATCACTATTCAATATTCCAGGTTTAAATTAAAACGATAGTAACTTCCGATTAATGATAGTAACGATAGTAAAAAAATCATACGTATTATATAATTATGAAATTTATTATAAGTATTTACTATAAATTTTATATAAATCAACCTTAAATACTATTCGTTTCAAGAATATTAAATACATACATGTCAAGTTAATAAACGATTATGTGAGTTACGTTACGTTAATATATTTCCTCATTTTAAATAAAGTAGAGTTAATAGTCTATTAATTTTGCTATTTTGCTAAGCAATTAATTTCTTTAGAGAATTTATTATAAAAAATATATTTCATCACAAAAGTTGTATTTAATTTCGTAATTAAGCACTAAAAATCCTTTGTAAAGTAGTACTTCTTGTTTATAAAAATATTTAACGTTTTACGGTATTTAATGCCTCTTTTATGATTTTAACGTGAGACTTTCGAGGTACTTTTAGATTTAAGCACATATTATTTTAATTTTTTTTAATTTGTTATGAAGTTTTGCAGTTGGGAAATTTTTGACTTTATAAATTTTGTTTTGAGGCATTTGTTCGCTTTGGGGGATAAGGCAAAGCGTGGCATTAAGTTCACGCAGCCACTCAACATGTAATGCCTCAATTTGATGAAAAGTGGAGAACGGAAATGTCTTAATAGGATCTGTCCCTCTGTATATCCCCTCGCGCAGAATACAGTGTGCAGTTAAATAAAAATGTCGTTTATACGTAATATGAATAGGTTTTTCCTTTAACCTAAAACTATTTTTTAATTCTTTGTTTTGTGTTTTTAAAAATTCCCGACGGTTTATCTTTGAATGACATTTGTGTATTTTAATTTTAAATATGAATATGTTTACTTCTGTATATTTATATATGTAGTCTTCTATAACCTGCAATATTTTTTTCAGTTTCACGTTGTATCCCGCAAATGACAGTATAGGCAGAGGGAACTTGTAAACCTAGTCTTAAGGCACTCCGTTTCATTCCCTTAGTCTACCAAATTTGAGGCATTATGTGTTACGTTTTGGAACTCAACGCCGCGTTTTGCTTTGTTACCAGAGCAAAGAAATGAAAATAATATTCTCGAGTGGGGATTGATCCCACAACTCCTCTTAGCAATAGGTTCTCAGTTATAGTTCTTAGCTATAAAAAAATACAAAAGTTATTGTTTAAATAGTAAGAGGCTAAAGAGTAAGCATTGTTTTCTCGCTATGATAACAAAACGAAGCGTTGTGATAAGCTTCGCCTTTTTACAAAAAAAAATGCAAGTTTTGAAAATTGCGTGATTTTTTTTTATTTAATCGATTTAGAGGTATCCATTATCTTAAGATCATTTCTTAAAAAGTTTTGAGAGATTCAAGTATCTACAAGCTCATGGAAAACTCAAGTAAATTTCAGAAAGATAGCTTCATATAAAGTATTTAATTGGAACGTAAGAAATATGGTATATCGATTTATTTATTTTTTATTACTGTTTATTTTTGGCTTTAATTGTATCCTTCATATAGAATAGGTCATATAGGTGGAGAACTTAGTATTAAAATATCAATCAGTTCCCATTGAATGACTGATTTTCTTGCTTTCCGTTGAATTTTGGAGGCATTGTGTGTTGAGTGACGGAATTCAGCATCGCGTTTTATTTCGTTACCAGAGCAGAAATGTAAATATCAAATATTTCATTCTCTTGAGTGGGAATCAAACACCCAACTTAGCGTGTTCACAGTCTTATGCTCATGTCCCATTTTGGTTTCGATTCCGACACACAAGAATAATACATTTGTATTTTAATTTTTCTCCCTCTAGTAATGAGGAACAGAGTGTCATAACACTAAGTAACCTCAAACTAGCCTGTTATATGCGAGTTCCAATATCTTCTATTTTTGCTTCATGCTGTATTTCTTATGTACCTTTTTGCAAACTTAACTACCTGTTTTTAAGTATGGAATCAACACCGCAAATGATTTTGTTAGCAGAGCGTGTAAAAGATTATTAGGTATTTCTATTTTTGTTTATAGATTATATAAAATTCAAAACCCATCAAAGCCCATTTCAGTAAAGCCTCACAAAATCTATTACTTTTCAATGAGCAATTTAAACAGTTTAGTTGCACATAAATATTTTGAACTAATATTTCAATGTGGGATTCAATACTGCGGCAAGCTACTCACGCGATTCCCCCACTTGAACTATACGAAGTTTTTTCTTCATCTTCACGGAACCGCAGGTTACCGGTGCAGGATACCGCCTGCACATGTAAGTGTAGGTAAAAGGAAGCTGTGAACCTAATATTAAAACACTCTTTTTTTTAGCTTCACGCTGTATCCCGCACAAGGCAGGATAGTTATCCTCAACCGTCTCATTCACAGCTGCACGCCGTGCTGCTACGCCATAAAGATCACATTTTATCTTTATGTAACTTTAAAGTAGTAAACATGTTCAATATTAGAGTTAGAGTTTTTTTTGTTACAAATATTCTTAGATTAGGTTTTTTTTTATTTTTATTAAGGAACCAATTTATCTTTGTAAAAAATTGTAGAAAAGTTTCCTGTGATATTTTATAGCTAACATTTGTTAAATAAACTTTGTATATAAAATGTAAGGGATATGAGAATTATTGTTGAAATTCCTATGTAGCGAAGTGGAACAAGCGTGTGACTGTAACCGACAGGTTGTAGGTCCGATTCCCACTTGATAAAATGAAACATTTAATGTTTTCAATTTAAATATTTAAATTAATAATTTCTTCGCTATGGTAACAACGCAAAACGCGGCGTTAAGATTCGCCACTCTGAACGCAATGCCTCAAATTCAGCGGAAACTGGGAAACGGAAGTGTAACGGAGTGTCTTAACCCTAGGTTCCCAAGTTCCCTAGTTCCTAAAATTAATTTATACTGTAGACATCTTTTTAAGAAGATCTTATAAATTCTCGCTAACCAAATATTAACGTTAGGAATGATTATGCCAAGTAATCATATAAAGTGGGAATGTTATATCTTCAATATTTTGATGTTTTTTACATAAAAAAAAATATAAAAATTGACAAGTGACACTAGAATTTGTGACGTATAACAACCGTCCACCATTTGAGCAGGCAATTGTTTTCCATTATTGATTATGCATTGCCTCAAAGCTTTAATGGAAAATGAGGAACAAATTTGTCGTAAAGAGAACTTCTAACTTCCCTTGAAACTTTTAAAACTAGGTTTCTAGGTTCCCTTTGCCCAGTACTGCCGTGCTACGTCTAGGATAGAGCATGCACCAAAGAAAATGCCTCATGTTCAATTATTTGGAATATATCTTAGCTAAATGAACATATAGGGATAGATGTACGATTCAGGTTAGTTCAAGCATTAGACTTACATAGAGTTTAGCGTTAACATATTTGATTAATGTGTACTACGTATTGCTTACTGGTAAATGAAATTGCATTTCAGATGTACGTTAGTAGAGCTTTCAAATGAATTTGGGTCATTATGGATATATATTAGGAGATTCTATTTGTTACATAATGTATTTATGTAGAGACAAATGTGAGTCCTGTTGTGGCGCAGGGGCACAAGTTCGATCTCCATTCGAGTAACTTAAATTTTTATTTTTTTCATTTCTTCGTAATAAGGCAAAAAATGGTGGTGAGCTCCGCTACTCAACACGCAATTTCTCAAATTTTAAAGAACGTGGTATTAACACTAGGTTTCCAAAGTTAAGACTATCCGTTTCCCATGCACCACCCACTGATCGAGTTTGTAGAGTGGTGCAACTCAACTCCGCGCTTTGTTGTTTTAAACAAGAGTGAGAAAAAAAGTTCGATAAAGTTAGAAAATACACCCTAATAATAAAACAAAGCACACTTTTCGCCTTCACTCAGAATGCAATGTTTAGATAATCTAGTTGTATTTGTATGATCTCTTAATATTAGATTCCCTCTGACTGCTCTGTAGGAAAAAATGTGAAGTATATATTTTTTCATTTTAACTAAACCTAGGAGAAAGTATTACTTATTATAAATAGCAAAATGGATGTGAAACCTAAATTCAATAATTTTGTCCTGTCGTGGAGCAGAGGCACAAGCGTGTGCCTGAAATGCGACATAATGTGGGTTAGATCCCCAAATAGATATAGTAACATGAGGCATTAAGATACTCCGTTCGCCGCGTAACGCCGCGCTTAGTCTCTTCTCTAAGTGAGAAAATGAGAATTAAAAAATATTCTGCATCTGGGAATCAAACACAACCCCGAAATGAACCCATAACCTCATGTATATATATATATATATATATATATATATATATATATATATATATATATATATATATATATATATATATATATATATATATATATATATATATATATATATATCTTCTATATATATATAAAAATAAGTCGAGTTTTCCTTCCTGACGCTATAAATCCAGTACGCACGAACCGATTTCCAAGGTTTTGCATTTGTTAGAAAGGTCTCGGGCTCCGTGAGGTTTATAGCAAACAAAATTCAAAAAAAATTTCAACAGAAAAGCAGAAAAACACGAAAACATTTCTCGCATACAGCGCCATGTCTGATACATGTACTACTAACTAATATAGTTTTGCATGATGGTATGAGTTTCCCTCTCGAAAGTAAGTATGTTTCATTTTAAGTAGATGGCGCCGGTGCGTGACACATTGTTTAACAGGTACTCATTTTACTATGCTCAGTTAATTTCATTATGCATCTATTCAATCTAACATTCCATGGCGGCCTTGGTTTTTTTCTCAAAAATTTACTGAACGGAGTTTTATATCTACTATTTGTCGATTGCGCCTTGGACATGCATGTACTCCTGTATACCTGGCTAAGATCAGGGTCAGGGACCATTCACTGTGTGAATGTGGCCTGGACGAGGGTTCCCCCTCCCACATCCTTTTCACCTGTCCTAAGTTAACCCACCCCTTATACGATGTTCTTCCTTATAAAGTTCCCCGTCCTCTTAATGTTCAATGTTTGTGTTTAGTCCATTATGTAAATTTTTATGCAAATGTATTAGGAATAACAAAATAAAATTGTAAGCTAACATTACTGTAAAATATTTTCTATTACTAATCCTCTATGTTTACCGTATAACCTCATTCCTGTGTTCTCCATTCAACGTGACATTGGCGAAGTGATTCTGTGCTTAACTGGCACACTCGGAACGCCATAATTAAAAAGAAGAATTTCATATGACATTTTTTATGCGTTCTGTCAGTGAAATTGTGAAATTGAGGTTAAAGGTATTTGTTTCCTAACAGTTCAATTGGAAACCATTCAATTAATTACGCGCATTGTACAATTTTTTATTAAATTTCAGAAGCAGTCATTTGTCTTAAGGTGGTAAGTTGAGCAGTGTTAATTATGTGGATAGTGTATTTGAGGTTTAATTTATCTATTTAAATTGTCTGTCCATAGTCCCAAAATGCCTAGAGAACGACGTGCAAACATTGGCCGCCGCACAAGACATGCAAGCCAGCAACAAGTATATTCACAGAATTTAAGCGAAGAAAGACAAAATATAATAAGAGAAAAAGCCCGATTGAGACAACGCGTGAGCACACGAAGATCATTGGCATCATACAATCACTTGGCATTCCAATATGATCCCACTGCAAACTACAGTGATAATTTCATCCGATTCAATCAGGCAAAGCTACGATCTGAGGACTAAATACACTTGCGTGATGCTATTCATTCAGATGGTAATGCTCAAAATATTGGACGCCCGACGATTCCCCCATCGTCTTATATCGGAAGCCCATGCCACATGCATGAATACGCTCAAGACGCTATGACATACGTGCTAAATTACGGAACTCCGGATTTATTTATTACGTTCACGTGTAATCCGAAGTGGACGCAAATTGAACGTGAGTTGGACCCATGAGTTGGGCCAAAAACCGCAAGATCGCCATGACATAATCGCCTGAGTATTTCAGCAAAAACTCAAGGTTATGATGGATGTGCTAACTAAATATCGAGTTTTTGGTGATACACGTTGTTATATGTACTCAGTGGAATGGCAGAAGCGTGGATTATCGCATACTCATTATATATATATATATATATATATA
>DWMZ01004772.1:0-11451 GCA_018249855.1 Eueides tales michaeli
TTGAGTTTCACTACTCAAGATGCAATGCCTCAAACTTGGTGGAAAGTGGGGAACGGAAATGCTTTAATAGGAACGGAGTGTCTAAACAATAGTCTCTGTCTACCCTGCCATGTACGGAATACACTGTAAAATGAAAATAAAACTATATATGTAATGATATAACACATTGATTATATATTAGTGACACACCCGCAGCTCCTCTCGCTTGAATTATACTATTTTGTTACTAACTTCTACTACTTTCTTATTCTAATAACATTACCACTTTTTAGACAATATTTATATATTGAAAATTAATATTTCAGCTAAATAAATAGAAATCTTGCGGAACTTAGTATTTCAAATTGACGTATTTCTTAACCGACTCAAATAAAACGAATACTAAATGTTGAGGGAAGGTTGTCAATATATTATAATGAAAAATGCATTTAAATCTGATTAGCCGTTTATGAGACTAGCAGAAACGCACAGAAAAGGCGATAAAAAATTTAAAAAATACTATTTATTTTTTGTTATATTTTCCACCGACAGTGATCGGTTCCAGATTCATTATAAGTGTAGATTATTTAAACTTATTTAGGAAAAGTTGTTTTATTTTAGTATGATCATCTGCACTTCTAAAGGTACACTTAATAAGTTATGGTTTAAATATTTTGACCTTTTTGGTTCGGTCAAACCGAAAGTCGGACAAGTAAAATTTATAAATGTTTGTTGATTAAATATCAACAAAAGTTTAAATAACTATACGCACTTTAGAAAATCGGATTTCTCGTATATTTAAATCACGGACAAACATTTTATTTTATTTATATTCAATAAGGTATTACATAAATAAATAATACTAAGCATTTTCTTATATATAAAAAAAAACAATTTAATAAAAAATTGTATAGTACAAATAATGAATTACTAGTCTATATGGATAGAATTTTCACATCTTACGATGAAATTTTGCCACCGTTTTATTGCAATTTTGTTGCAGACGACTTTTTGATTATCCAAATACACCTGTCTCGACACTTTTAAATTGCAATTTCTTTTAAACTGTCACGTATGTAGTCAAATATTGTGTAGCTGCATTTCAAATATTATACTCGTATATAATTATTTAAATCTATCCTTGAATATACATCCAATTTGTTATATTTATTACTGTATTCCTAATAACTAATAAAGTCACTGGTAAATAATATGCTTTAAGCGTCTCCCCTCTTAAATTAGATACCGGATTCTTTAGAAATATAAAGAATATATTTAATTTACTTCATGGAGTGTAAAAAAATCTCTTACACAGATGTAGAAACAGAAGTGCTATCAATATTTTCATACACATTTTAAACTATGCAATATTGAATGTGCGTCCCTTTTTCTTGGCTTTACGCTGTATCTATAAATGGTAGGCTAGGATACGTTCAATTCGCAATGAAAATATATAACTTTATAGTATATATAGATCCAAATAATTTACTTTAAAGTCACAAAGTAAGCAGAGAGAATCAAGACTGTCATTAAGACCAACCATTCGAAATTTACTTACTGTTATGACAATAATTTTATTTTCGGCTTCACCTTGTAACCTGCACCTGACAATATATTCAGAGAGAGCTTGGGAACCTAGTATTAAGACACTCCGTTTCGTTCACCACTTTCCTGCCGAAATTATGAAAGTAAAAAAAAATAAATAACAAGGGCATTGACTGATATACTTCTTGCTAACAGAAGTAGCTTCTGAAGAGTTGCTCTGCTCAGACCCTGGTTTCATCATCAGACCAGCTTGATAAAAATAATAATAATAGTATTGTCACCAAAACTCCGTGTTACTGATGTTTTATAATAATATAATCATTTTAAATAAGTCAAACTTAGTTCCTCACATTGTTCAAAGTTACAAAGGCGTGTTTTAAAAGAATACTAAGAGCTAAGCGTGTGCCAACGTTATAGGTTATGGGTTCCATTCCCACAAAAAATATTTAATAATTTGAAATCTTTGTTCTGATAGCGAAACTAAGCGCGGCGTTGAATTCCGCCAGCCAACACGCAATGCCTTCAAAACTTAAAAAAAATAAGTTAACAGTGTATGCCATTTTCAATTGACTTGCCAGTTTTACTCTGGTATTTTACTTCCATGTCGCTCACGAAAAATTGAATTTGATGTATTGGTAATGATGATGAAATCTGATAGAATATGAATAGAAACGATGAATGCCATCTATTTTGGATGGAAATACACGATTTATTATTTAGATTGAGGGTGTGATGTAAACTGTAATAAAGTAATACAGACTCAATTTGGTAAGTTGATTCCTTTATAAAAGAAGGAGAAAACCAAGCGATTTCCAAAATTCCCACAGGAATAGCAAGGAATAAAATCTTAAGATTGTTAAGTGTTAGCTTGATTTATGTACCGATAATATGGCGTTTTACTTATCTGTAATACGCTGTACTCAGTACTATGGCAATATTGTTTTTAGTACAGCGTTTTAAATAGCATCATGCTGTATTCCGCACATGACAGGGTTGCCAGAAGGAACTTGAAACGAAGAAATGAAAATATTAAAAATTTCATTTAAAAATATTAAGTACTTAATTTCTTCGAGTGGGGATCGAGCCCACAACCTGCCACGTTTACACGCTAGCACCTCTGTGCCACGACAGGTATCTTTTTCAATTATGTATGAACATTGCTTATACATAATATAAAGAGACATGTTACTCAGCTTCACGCAGTATCCCGCATATGGCAGGATAGGCAAAAGGAACTTAGCAACCTAGTCTACAATGATATTTATAAAACGTAGCTAAAAACCACCGTGTTGAAGGTTTCTGTTAAAAAAATCGATAGTTATTCAGAAGCTGCAGTGCCACAAGTAAAAACACAAATCAAACTTACAATACTCCTATTTTCACGCCGGTGGTTAAAAACAACAACACTTAACCCTATAAACACAAAATAACATGAGCCGATCGCTGTTTTTATTCATCGGTCGTAACAAGCGTTTGTCATTAAGTATCAATAGTAGAACGCCCAGAAACTTGTTCGTGAGTATGATGTGTCCTAGTTAGAAGTATGGAGCCGATAAGTTATTTTTTTGCTTTAAGGATAAGTAAAAGGTACTTGGGAACTTAGTGTAAAGATACTTCGTTATCATTAGCATACTCCCGTTCCCCCGTTCCCTAGGGCTCTAGAAGCATTTTTTTTTCTTGTATTCATTTATTTTGAGGGTAGATAGAAATTATCAAGATATCGTGAAGCAGTAAACGCAAAGATTATAAGTAAACAAGATGAAGCGCAGCGTTAAATTCCGCTACTCAATACGCAAACACAACACGCATGTGTGGAAAAAAGAGATATTTCATAGACTAAGTTTTTTATGATTTTAGCCTCTCTTTTTTTAACCGACTGCGCTACGCAAACGTAGACTGTGTTAGTCTTCATCCCAACTATTATTTACTTTCCAGCGAGTCTAACTTTTATAGCTTTAAAAAATATCTTATTCTCTAAATTGCGGTAAAACTCTTAAAAAACATAAGAAATACGAAAAAACGTACTAAATTTTCTACCACCCTCAAATACAATCCATAAGAAATGCAGACTCTTATCAAATAGATCTCCAGCTCCCGGACTGAAACTTCAGCCCCGGCTTAGTGGCTACGGAGGCCACTTTTAATTAAATGAACTTGTTTTTCGGTAAACAGAAGGAAAAATAGACCATTTACAAAGAGTAATCATCACCACTGTAGTACAGTTATAGTCACGTTTACAAAGTATTTTCGTTGGGATGAGATTTATACTATCATAACTCGATGAGCTATGTTATTGATGGCCTCTTTCCACTCATAAAATATTAGAATAGGAACAATATGTCAAGGAAACTAACGAAAAGGTTTCTCCAAGTTTTTGTAGGTAAGTTTTTGTAGGTAAGTTTTTGTTTTTGAGTGATATTTCTAGTGTATAATTGTAAATACGATAGATATACAACTATATAACATTCAAAATTATGTTCACATACAAAAACTCAATCTGTCAGTCTTGAAAATTCAGTGGATAGTGGGGAATTAAATATCTCAACTAGGTTCCCTTAACTACTCAGATAGGGAATGTAGCGTTACGCTAACAAAAAAAAAGAAACAAGCAAGAAAAGAATATATAAAGAAGTTTATATATAAATCTGGAAAGTACAGTGTTCGGTTACATCATTCAATATACAATACGTGGAAAATGTGGCATCAAGTTCCGTCACTCAACACAAAATTCCTTCAGAATTCTAAGGAAAATGGGGAACAGAAGTGCCTAAATGGGGAACAGAAAGTCTCAACACAAGGTTCCCTAATTCTCTCTGTAACCTACAGATTACAGGATACCTACAGATTATTGTATGAAGCTATAAACATATAAGAATGATTTTATTTTCAAACCTAGTAATTTTAGAGTACAAATTGGACATCAAGGTGGAAAAATAAAAAAAAAGTGTGGTAACTCGAGGCATAAGCCTTTCCTATTACGACATAGACTTGAATTGAAATCTCTTGAAAGTGGGAACTTTTAATGATTATAACGTAGCAGGATATGAACCCGCGCCTCTTAAATGGATTACAAGAGGCATGGATTCAAATACCGTAACATTAAATGTTTTATACGTTTTCTAAATAATTAAATAAGTACTATTTCTTTCACGCTCTATAAAGGAAGTCACAGCTTTCATTTAGCTTAATCTTATTAAGGACGATGGAAACAAAGAAAGAGCTTCGCTTCGTCGCCATCTGTCAACGGTCGACCACCCGGTACTGAGAACTTACATATATCATATCTTCGGAAAGACCATTCAAACATAAACCTTATTTGTACAAGAATAAAAAATATATTAATATATATTTCAATGTATATGAAAGCAAAGTTTATAGTTAGAAACTAGTTATAGGAAAATGTATCTAATAACAATTGTATAAAGTTTAGAGTGCATGTGATAGTTGTCTAACAGTTCAAAGTCACGTACTTTTTGCGATAAGAACAAAGACAATCAGGAGCATTCAAGGCCATTTTCAGAAATGGCCCCAGAAAATTTTATGTTTTTGGACCAATACTAAAATTATTGTAAGTGAAGATTATTTATTATAAATTGTAAGAGAATAATTGTAAGAGGAGAGAAGATTTTAAATTTGATTGACACTATTATATACATATATTATAAAATTAGTAGCTATCGTAGTGCACCGGTAGTGTGTGATTGTAGGTATATTGGTAGTGATTTCGATTCCCGCTCGTTGAAATGGACTATTTTCATTTTCCCGTTTTAGTAACACACACCACAAAGCACGGTGTTGCGTGCCACCATTCAACATGGAATGCCTCGAAAGTTGAGTGAAAACTCTAGAACGAAATGTCTAGTCTCTAGATTGCCTCTGCCTACCCTGCTATTTAATTAATACATTGTGAAGCTAAAATAATATAATTTATATGAAAGTCTTGAGTTGAATAATACATATGCGTAAATTATAATCAGTACAAATTTAATGTTCATCTGTTTAAGCAATAAATAGAATGTAGTTAGCTTCTTACCTCACTTATACAGCTGGTGAGCAAGAAAATAATTATATGTTTTCCCAACAATAAAATACTAAAAAACAGAATAAAATAAAAAATTACGGATTCTCCTAACAACAAACGTGATTTTTTACCGTTTATATAAATAATGGTACGGAGCCCTTCGAAGACAGGTTTGATTTACACATAGCCGGTTTTATTAATTCAAAATTAAGGCATTGCGTGCTAAAGTAACAGTACGAGTATGGCAATAATATATTTCATATTTCTTCAAGCACAAATGGAATCCACATTCCCTGCACCACGACGGGACTCACCCTAAAATAATAATATTTGAACTTATAAAAAAATACATTACTAACATCATATATAATATAAGAAGTTATAAATATATTTTTTAGTAATTTTGAGATTTGTAAAAAATACGTTAATAACTTCATACTTAATAAATAAACATACTTTGTTTTCCAAAATAACATAATATATTTAAAAGAAAAATCGTTCCTTGGTTCCCGAAATACAATAAATGTACAGATGTCACAACAGCGGGTGGAGAATCGTACTTTATTGCACTTAGCTAGTTCACCAGTTAATATAATATCTGTATAATAAATATTTTCTCTTACAATATGAGGCCTGCCGTGGTGCAGCGGCACAAACATGTAACTTTAAACGTAACAGGTCGTGTTAATTTACTTAATACTAAAATTTTAGATTTTAGAGTGACAATATTAAATAGGTTAAAAAATTTTAACACGCCGCTAGCTTCACACGTAGCGGCCTCTCACTCACTCGGATGCACTCTTCTTGAATGGTATTTAATTGTATTTCTGATCATACTCGTATATAGGAGCTAAAAAGATTTTTTTTTTGTTAAGTAAATTAATTACTTATTACTTTTGTAGTTAGAGTTGACTCAAAGCATAATTTTTATTTTAATGTAAAAAATAGAGGTTCATTGTAATAGAATGAATCCACATAGTACTGCCAGTACTGTTTAACAATACTTTACGTACCATTGTACGTAAAAATATGTAATATTTTAAATATTAATATACTAATATAAATATATTATATTCGCAATGAATTCATAAGTTGTAAAAGCTCATTTGGGGAGCGGTCATAGCGTTCAGACCTTTGTTTAAATCTTCGTAGTAACTTACATTTTTATTTTTTAGAGTTTTTTTTTTAATTTAGTTACATTTTGTTTCTATTTATATATAATTTTAATTATTTGTTTTTTCTAGAAATTTAGACTGTTTACTTTGTATTATGATCTAAATATAATTTCCATATATTTCGATTACCCAACAATACACTTTACTACGTGCAATAACTATTAAGTAATAAATATTTTATCGTTCAATGGTTGTACTTAGTCAAAACGTTCTCTGAATGATTGAGTTTTATTAATACGTAAAAATACCCAAAATGTTAAAATGCATATACGAGTATATTATCTTAATATATTCGTTTTAAAAATCACCTATCGCTAAATATGATAAAATGTACAAATTATTTTTTGCTGTGTGGCGCAACTCAACGCTGCGTTTAGCTTTGTACCAGAGCGAAGACATTAAATATTTAAATTGAAAATATTAAATATTTCATTTCCTCGATTGGGGATCTAACCCACAACCTTTCGGTTACAGTCACACGCTTGTACCGCTGTGCCATGACAGGCCTAAGTTTTTACTCCATTTACTAGAAAAGAATGCACATATATGGAGAATGAATGCTTATTACTACATTTTATTTTTACTTTTACTTTTTGTTGTTTGCTTTTAGACGACATTTTAAAATATAAATTTAATCCTTCAAATGACAGAGGGCACCAAGCTACCATGAGAATTCTATATAATCAATTTATAAATACGTTTTAATGTATGTTTTAATTTATTTTAAAGATAGTTGAAATAAAACATTCTTACTAATGAAGTTTTTCCCTAAAAAATACGCTAAATAATTTTTCACCCTAAAAGTTCCCCTCACTTAATTTTGTTCTAAATTCAGGAGGAAAGGCCCCAAGTTGGCATCATTGCTGCACGGTGCGCGGTGCAGTCGTCTGTGACAAACACCGCACCGCACACTCCGGTAGTTCGGTCGTCTGGCGCGAACGCCCACCGCACGGTTCGGAGGTTCGGGCGAACCAAGTTCGATCGTCTATTTGCACTTTACAGATTTACAGGCGTACAGGTGTAAAGGTTCACATTAAAGTGCAGTCCATTATTTTATTCATATTTATGCTGTATCACGCAGATGGCAGAGTCGGCAGAGGAAACGTGAGAGCCTTCGTGAAAGACTTCGTCACTCCGTTAGACACTTTTATTTTCCACTTTCCGCTAAATGTGTTAACGTATTGAGTAGAGAAACTCAACGTCGCATTATGAGTTGTTGCCAGAAAAGAAATTAAAATATCAAATATTTAATTTACCCAAATGGCAATCGAATTCATTAATTATTTTGAAAATGATTAAATCAATTTTAAAATGATCCTGCTCCTTTCAATAATTTATTGAAATAAACTGTTAACAGATGCAATATCAAGAAAACGACGAATGAAAACTTTCTCTCTAACTCTATTACTGAATGAGATTACTCGTCACATTCATTTAAGACGTATACTTATTGATATGTTAGTTTCAAACACAAAATTAATTTTACATATGTACTTTGCTTATTACTTATTCTTTATAACTTTTGTCAACTTTAATACAAATTAAACTAGAAATAGCTATTCAATGAAAAATTTACAATCAAATGACTATACGATGTTATATTTTAAAATAAACATAAATTGTAAAAGCAGAAATATACACACTAATATGTACAAAAACTAACATCACATTACAAGATAACATATCTTTAGTGGATTTACCAAACGAAACACTTGGATTCATAAAAAATAGTTCTTTATATCGCCTTTAGAAAGTATGGTCTATTAGGAAGCGATAGCGACAAACTGATGGGATATATTTGTCAAGATCGCGATATCAAGGCAAAGCCCTCGCGAACACAACTCATGGTGCTTATCCAACTGTGAAATTAAAGTGTGTTCTGTCCTTTTGTTGGAGAAATTACTATTTGGTGGTAATCGCATGGTTAGCTTTACTTGTTAGCAAAGTAGGCTAACCAATAAAACAGTGCGGCGTTGTGTTTCGCCACTTACGTACAATAATACAGTTTCCCGCTTTTTGCCTCATTGCAATTCTAGGCTCCCTAGTCTCATAGAAATGTGGAGAAGGATGGGGCGGATACTTCAGTAAAGAATATTAAAAAAATATGGAAAATAATTTCGTTTTGAATTCATCAGTCATATATATGGCAGTAATATATGTTTTGTTAGATAAAATTTAATAATATTTACGTGTTTTTTAGCACGCTGTATTCCGTTCGTAGTAGAGTAGGCAGAAGGAACCTGGGAACTAAGTATGAAACATTCCGTTCCCATTGAGACACTTCTGTTTCCCACTTTCCACTTCCCACAGAATTAGAATACTTTGCCTTGTCAAAATGTTTATTTATCAATATTGGAACAATAAAACATAGGCAATCAGGGGGTCGTGACGTAACAGCGTCTAACTATAAACTCAACTTGATGTTTCAAACCCTACTCAGGAAAATGAAATACTTTCATTTCCTCAGTCTGGTGAAAAAATACATTACGGCGTTGAATTCTGTTACTCAATACTCAACGTCTTGAAAAATAGGGCTGAAAGTGGAAAGCAAAGTGTCTTAACAGGTTCCCTTGCCCAACATAGACATATATATAGAATAAGGCTAAAAAAACATTAACATAAAGAAATAACGACTTATATCTAACCAAAACAAAAAGGTCCAAAAGTTTCCATTAATTGATTTAATCATGATGTCGCTCCTATGAACGTAACAGCTACGGTTGGAAACGACCCGCATAATTTCCTTGTATTCTTTGTAAATTTAGTTTGAACTTGTACTAAATTTAGAGATAGATTTCTCGTCATTCCTTAAATCTAAGACATATTTATTGTTTGAATGATGCCTTTGACAAATTTCCTTTTTATACAGATTGAGGTGCGAAATTTTGTTGGCCTATATGTTGATTATTTATTTAATTTTCTATCTCTCTGGTGTATAGAATAGAATAAAAATATAAAACTTCGTTAAAAAAATATCTTCAAAATAAGAATTTTAAAGGTGTATTGTATTTTACAAATCAAAATGAATGGGAAATTTCATACTCATATAAGGTGAGTTTGCAGAAATATGTAATCCGTCATCTTGCTGTGGCGACCTGAAGTGAAATATTTAATAATGTCTTGTCTTTGCTCTAGTATCAAAGCGCCAATAAACACGACAGATTTTCGGTTTCAGAAGTCCTAATTTATCATTGATTTGGCTAACTACGGATTTGAAATGGCAATCACAGTACAAATAAGAAATACATTTCTTTATTCGTCTTGAAGAAATTTAAATTCAAAACTGGTCAATCCTAAATATAAATAGTGATCATGAACATGATCTATACTGTTATATTTGAGGAATGTATTATAATGCATTCTATACAATATCAATTGAGCAGTGCATAGTTACAATTTGAACAACTTAGTGACAAAGTCAACTTAAATTATGTTTACATGATCTAAGAAATGTGAAAGTACGGAATGTGGGATTAAAATAAGGTTCCGTCTGATGTCATACGTGTGATCTACATTTTATCTAATACTTCCACGCTATACTTCCAGTATTAGGCGGAAAATGGGAAACGGACAATTATAATACAATACATATATAGGTTCTAAGGTTGTGTTTGTCAACCATGCTATGTGCAGGATAAGGTGTTAAGCTGAAAAAAACTTTAGCTATCCAAATACGCTACGTACAGCTTTCATACTATAATACTCTCACGTATAAGTGTTATTAGGCTATTAGCAACGTTTCACCCATCTAGCGAACTGTACATGGCGATTTGAATAAATTTAGTGCGAAAAATAGCTCATCACTCGTAATTCCGTCGAAAGGTTTGCCTCATTGCCCCCATTCTGCTCTGCGAAGCGCAATAGTTTATTCAAGATTATAATTCAATGGCCCACCAATGATACAGTAGGAGCAAATACAATTTGATATTATTGGAACAATCTGTGCTTCTGTTATTTTAGATTTTGCACTATTGTCCAAATTTCTGACTTTGTTTATATGTTTTTGATTAAGCATTAACTGAATTAAGCTGTGTAATTTAGGCTAAAATTCATACTTTGAATACGTTGCGTAGATAAGGGTTTGAATTACAGTAGGAATTATGGGGCGCTTGGTACTAATTTATCTCGATTGTGATTTGGTTTACTTCAGTTATTGTAGTATAGTTAATGTTACTTTTGATTTTTGCAGTACAAGTAACTTTTGAGTAATATAGATACGAAAAAAGACCATGTTTTAAAACATTAATAAATGTATAAAGTTTACTAATAAATCATAAAGCAATATCTTTTTTTATTTTGCATTTTATTTTATTATTATTTTTTCCCGCTTAGATAGACAAAGGACAAGTGTGAGATACGCCAATTTCAACGCAACACCTCAAAAATTAGACAGAAAATATAAAACCTTAATTTAACACTGACTTCTCTCTCTCTTTCCCCCAAAATAAAAAAAAGAAGCATAAAAATATTTTTTGGTTTATATTTCTACTTTTTCTACACAACTATACGATAGAAACGATCATAACTTAACTAGCTTAAATAACGTAAATTGAAATACGGCTCGTACTTTATGTTTTATATCTATACTATAATAAAACAGTAAAAAAGTCGTGTCTGTACATTGAATCTATTTATGAAAAAATAATGCAGGGGGGCTTAAAATAAGTAATAGAACACGAATCTACAATTTTTAAAATTTTTGTCTGTCTGTTTGTCTGTTTGTCTGTTTGT
>DWMZ01004773.1:0-11448 GCA_018249855.1 Eueides tales michaeli
TTTTATATATATATATATATATATATATATATATATATATATATATATATATATATATATATATATATATATATATATATATATATATATATATATATATATATATATATATATATATAATAAATTCGCCTTTACAATACTTTTCGTAGACGAGCTGTGTACAATAAATATACAGCAATATAAAGCGCCGACTGCCTCAATATACATAATATATATTATAGGAACTAAGTTTGTGGTAGGATGCTACGTTATTAATCTCTACAGATATGGACAAAATATCATTTCAATCTGTTTGGCAAAGTGCCATTCTTCCTACTTTTCAAAACATATGTTTACATCTTTTCCATGCGGCTGACTTACAAATAAATTCATGAGACCAATAAGCCGCACCTAAATTGTGATTTATTCTCTTTGTATCTCGGAACATTTATAAGGAAATTACGTGCGCTGGGAAAAAATAGAGCATCCTTATCTATGTGTGAGATTCGTGAGTACATAGATCAGTACCAAATTTAGACCTATATATTTGGCATCCCAATATAAGATGATTTAGAAAGAAGGAAAATGTACTATACAATGACATACATTTTCTTAAGTTAACGTTCGTCTGACTTATTACTAAGAGCCAGAAGAATGTTAACTATATATATGTCTTTGAAGGTATTCTCCTTAGGGCAGGCTCACACAAGCTATGTTTTATTAATTTCCTACTAGACGGTGTTCTTAGCTCTTTCGTTACACTTTCGTGTTCTAAATGATTTTAATTACAAAAAGTACCATTTTATTAACGTTCATTACGTCCTACGTTGAAACGAGGTAAAAATTCATTTGTAATTTACATATTTTTTAATATTTATAATGCGATTATGGAGCTATCTACGTAATTAGTTATTTCAATATTAGAATAAAACTGTCATGACTTAAAATAAAGAATACTTTTTATATTGCTAAGAATATAAAAAATACAAGGAGTCTCTAATATTATCGATTAAAGCCTTTCTGGCTTTACTCTATAATTATGAGATAGAACGATTTTTTTGGAAATTATTTATTAAATAACAAAATGTATATTTTTATATTAAGTTTAGGCTATCCTTTTTTATATTATCAGAATTAATCTTTGTAATTGCAGTTTTGGTACAGATAAAATTAAAATAAATTAATTAACAATAAATAAATGTCAATTAGCTACTAGGAAACGTTGTAAAACTACCAAATATAATTTTAAATGCAATGCGTTTATTACATATTTTAAATAAAACTTTTTTAACTTAACTAAACGCGTATATTTAATATCTTACATTTTTTGGAAACCCCACGTTTCTAACACCTTTTAGTAATCCCTGGTCATGGCTAGATTGAGTCAGCCTATCAGTTAAAAAACGGGTTACCAAAAACATATACTTAACAATGCGATTAATCCAGTTAAAAAAGTTTTATTTAAAATATATAATAATAAAGAAAATCAAACATGTTATTATAATAAATTCAATTAAACGTATTTTATTAGGTTCATAAATATTTTTCTGTATTTTATCAAATACTTCCCAAAACCCATTAATTTAAGAAAAGAATAGCTTGTCAATTTTTATTGTCTGCCACTCATAGAAGTAATATTTGAACACTACAGATAATTTCCTTGACATAATTCTGATGAATATTTAATTTATTAATTACTTTCTAAATATATTTTAGCGTTGACACTCAGTGGCATCAACCACGGCGACCATTCTCGAGTGAATTAAGTTGTGAAGCGCCAGTTTTACTCTAAGCGAGCAATTAATTTGTGTTAGTTCTCTGTACCTTTGAAGCGCTACTTGCTGAAAGTGGTTTGGAATTTCTCAACTATTCTGTAAACATATGGAATGGACGGTAATTGACCTTAAAAGTTGTCAAACTTTAATGATCAGTTGCGGGCTCGCAGTAGAATTCTCGTTCTATATAAGCGAATGACATGTTCTGTATAAGATACACTGCAATTGTCATGTAATTCAATGCGAGAACTGCTAATATTTTCCTACATTAAGTATATACATAAATGTTAATGAAAACAAAAAAAATACTTTTTCTGGGATAGATGTATTAGGTACTTACGTATAAACTTTTGTTTATCAACTACTATCAACCCGTCAGTTGATGACAATTAAGTTATACAAAGGCATTTTTTTATCTGTTTTTTTTTTCAAATTGACACTGTATGTCGCACATCTCAGGATAGGCAGAAGGAAGTTGGGAACCTGCAAAATGTTCCAAACGTTAGGTTTCAGAAATGTTTACAATCCAATATACTCAATTAATCTGGTTACTTTTACTTCATTTAAAATGTGTAATAATCACGAAAATGAACGGTCTTGGTATCATATAACCTTACCCTATCTTTGTTTTATCTATATATTTACCCTACACCATTTTCTATATATATGTAAATTTTAAAAATAGATTTTATAGTGTAACTGCACTAAAGCAGTTTAAATATATAAAATATTTTATTAATATTTACATGTGTATATATTACGTTAAAAAAAACAGATGGCACATTCGCAGAGATTACTTTGCCTTTGTCTTGACAAGTGTTCACTATCTTCACTTTGACATGCAAAATGTTGTTGCATGTGTAACAATAATTCATGTGAAAGCGCATCTTCATTATTTTGTCGTTAACCCATTTCCTTTATAACAAACAGCGTGGAATCTTTTTAACGTCATATTTGTTAGAATTTAGAACTTTTTCAACCACGGCTGGGATCACCCTATATTATTATTACATATGTACTAGTGGTTCCTGCACGGCTATGATCTCTCGATTCTAATAAATATTTATTTAATATTATTTGAGACCTGTCGTGGCGCAGCTGCACAAGCGTGTGACTGTAACCGACAGGTTCTGGGTTCGATCCCCAGTCGAGAAAATGAAATATTTTATAATTTTCCATTTAAATATTTAATGTTTCATTTCTTCGCTGTGGTAATAAGGCAAAGCGCGGCGTTGAGTTCCGCCACTCAACACGCAATACCTCTAATTCGGCGGAAAGTGGGGAACGGAAGTGGGGAACGGAAGTGGAACGGAGTGTCTTTATACTAGGTTCCCGGATTCCCTCTGCCTATCCTGCTTCGTGCGGGATACAGCGTGAAGCTAAAAAAAAATTATTTAAATATATTTTGGAAAAATAAATTACTTTAGTATGGTCATCTCACGCATAAAATACATATATTATGTACTTAATCTTCTGGGATTTTATTTGGTTTGGTCGCAAAAATCTATTTAGGTAGGTATGCGCGCATGTCAATGGCAGTTTTTCCCGAGTAAATTCCGATTTCGCGAGAATTCCAGTATTAAAATAGTATATGTTGCCATGGAAAGCTATTTGTCTTTTAGTCCGCTAAAAATTGGATCAGCAGTTCCGCAAATTAACCTGGACAAAGAGACAGACAGGTACAGGAAATAAACATTTTTTTTCGAAATCACAGCCAGATCTTTCAATTTTATTTATAGGCATCGATTATATTTCTTTCTTTCTTCCAAACATTAAAGAATAATAAAAAAACAAGTAAATAAATAAAATTATGATCAGACAGGTCAAAACAATCATCTAAAGAATGGAAACCAAATTATTAATATTTGTTTCCCTTATTATAACATTTTTCATTTGTATTTGAAAACTCATTGACGTAGCACTTAATTTTAATTATAGAAGAATATCAGTCCTTGGCTTGGTATTTTTTAAAAGTTTAATTTATTGTAATATTTTTATTCTACTTCGTTAGAGATAAATACTTAATTGTAGGTTTTAGTCAACGTAGCCAAATCCATTTATATGGGAAGCATCAAATATATTTTATTTAAATTTCTGAAAAAACCTATCAAGTAATATAGTACCAAAATTACTATACACATCCTAGGGGACGTGTACCTGGTGAAATATGTTGGCCTCTCATGTATTTGAATTGTGTGTCCACACCAATACGTTAACCGGACGAGCACTATCAACAAGTGTCAAGATTTACATTTTGAATACCGGCTTATCCTACCTGGTAGATTGAACACATCTGCCAACTTAATGTACATGTACGCTTTATGTCAGACAACCTATTTATTATAAGACAAATATGTTTTTATTGTATTATATAAAGTTAAGGATGGAAGAACTATGCAATATTAGAAAATACATAATATTTTAAAATGAAGCTCTTGAATTATTTATAAATACAGTATCTATAACTAATCAATCCCTACATCCATATGTTGGCCCATGCCAACAAACATCTATAAACCATTCTTGTTGTCGCAAGTCGAATATGTAATTTGTATGCCACCAACGTTAAAAAGTCATTCAAATAAAAAGTCACATTTTTGCACTTGCTTGCTCTGCAATATGCACGAATGTGAGCCTTGTTTTGAAATTGAATGTCATGTTTGCAGCCGCTGCTTTTTTAACATTACATTCGTGTCTATGCAATGGCGTAGCTGATTCTACTTTGTACCTACTAGTAGAACTCAATTTTTTATGTACGAATATTTTTAAATGCATCAGTATTATATTTCAATCCAGCAGCTCTATTATAAAGTTTCAACTTTAGTTATTTCCGTCAACGTCGAATTTTAATAAGATCCGTTCAAAAGTCTTTTGACTTAAGTTGACCTCTGAGCACATAATTTGTTTGAAGTTAAGTATCTCTAAATTATCTTATATCTCTGGTAGAGTACAAAAGTTGATAGATATTTAAGACTAGGCCTGCCACCAAAATTTATGGTTAAATTTTATACTGATAATACTGTTAATAAAGTTCTTGTAAGTAACTCATTAAAATCGAATATTTGATGATCTTTTTATCTTACTATCTCTATTTATTTATTTATCTCATTTATTTATAAGACAACTAACAATACAATGTAATATACATAAAATAAATAATTGTGAATCAGACATGTTTTCTGATAAATGTATTAATAACAGCATTTATAAAATAGATAGATTGCAATAAAAAAAAATCATAAGTAATAAATAAACTCACAATCAGAATAAAAATAATAATAAATAAATATATAACAATTAAAATTGATGTAAATTATTATAAGTCAGGACTACATATGATTGTAATGATATTTGTAATGTATTACAGGTAATAAATTAAAAATAATAATACAATCATATGTAAGACAAAAATAATGGAAAATGTTTATAAGCAACGACAGTAAAATTCTCTCTATCGCATTGAATAAATACAAAATTGAGAAATTTTGTACAAAATATTATTTAACCAAAATAAATTTAAAATATGACACAATTTGGCTTGTAAGCAATAACTAAATAAATACGTTACATTTCAACAGTGCATTAAATCGTAACAGGTTAGCTAGCCAACATAGTTATCGCAGAGATGCACTCATATTTCCAGCTTCTAGTAATCCGTTGCAACGAACTTTTGAAAAGCAGATGTATGAAATAATAAAATTAATTAAGTTCATTGGTTGGAATTCGAAGTTAAAACCTATAAAAAATACTTGCTTTAATAGCTTATTAATATTTGAATGTAGCAGGATTTAAACTAGCACTTCTTTCAAATCGTCGAAGTGCCTTGAATTATTATAAATAATTAAATAGCATTCCCTCTTGCCAAACAATAATTATAAAGAATTATCTTTGGGTAGCGAATTTTTTTAAAAATCACAATAGAGAGCTACGTAAAGATATGGTTACAAGTGTATAAAAATTTCGACATAGCTTGAAACCGTATAACTGGTCAGAGTGCATGGACGGGTTCCAAGAGCTAAAAAAGGTTAAAATTTTGTAATTCTTTGTTTTCGGATTAAAAATTTGAAATTCTTTGTTTTCTAAATAAGTATATTTTTTTTGTTAGTGTGTAGACTTTAAAAGTAGTAAAAATTCCATAAAACTTTAAATTTGATATTTTTCCCAAAACTGATGTTTGTTGTATTTAACTAAATAAGGTGCATCGACCATATTTTTTTTCTTTTTTATAATGAAATATTTGTACTATGTGTAGTAAATTATACTACTTTATATATGGTATACATTTTTTACGCCTATCCCAGACTTTAACAACCGAAAAGCTTTCTACTCAATAGACATAAACAATACATAGGACGTAGACCCTCTACGCAATGTTCGCAAAATAAAGTTTGTAAAGCTTTTGTATATCATTTAGCTTTATTAGCATTACCATGAATTGTTTAGACTTTATATGAAATTTAATTATTCATAAAGGGCCGATTTTAGTGTAAATTGTTTTTAAAAATACGTAAGTAAAGCATGTTCTTTTTTGCATATTAATTTATTTAATTCTTTACTTTAGCCCTTTATTAAATATGCGTTTATAACATAATATGAACAGATTTTCAAGTTTGTTAATCCTTACAAGATAAAAGTCACCATTATCCTAAAAATCACCTAAATATTTACAACTTCGCGCCAATGAACATTGCGCTAATAATTTGGACTATAAGCATAATATTTAAACTAAAAAACTATAAAAGAATAAAAATTTTTCATTATTTCCTTCCATTATTCATTTAATAATTTAATAATTATATTAATACAAAGCAAATTTAAAATGAAAAGTATTTGTCTGCAGTTGGGGGAAGGGGTGGAGTTAACGCTCGGCGAGCTCCGGGCGATGGCGCTCCGACAGCAGCAGCAGATAGACACGCAGCATCAGCTCCTCTGTGCTAAGGAGCAAAGGCTACGGTACCTGAAACAACAAGAGGCGAGGCAACATCAAGTAAGACATATTCATATAAAATATTTTTTTCGTATATATTTGTTTCATTTTATTAAGCATACCTCTCTTTTAAATACACGGCGCAGCGGTATCATATTTGAGAGTAGCCTCGACAGTTGAATATTTCGGAGTTTTGGAAAGAATTATTATCATTTTTTGCTTTCATAACAAGTAAATATGCGGCGTTGATTTAATACAGGTCGAAACGGGCTTCCTTAATACAAAACTAGGTTTCATATGCCTACAATGGAATTGGCGGAATTCAGCAGCAAGCTTTAAAAAAAAAATCTGTCTTCTGCATTGAGAGGGAGAGCGTTACGGGACTTTTTCTATTCTAATCGTGTTTTACGGGACTTTTTTGTACTTTAACCGCTTATTTTATAATTATTGGATTCCATAAAAACACTATATTTATTCTTGCCAGACATTTACGCATTTTTGATAGGATTCCGGTCCTTGCCATGATCTAAATTTAAATTTCTGGTCTTTTATATTTTCGGGTTTATGTTTAATTATTTGAATTTTAATACATTATTATTATAGGAAATTGATATAAATAATTAATTACTTCTTAGGGTTTTTCTTTACTTTCCGCTCGTTTAAGAGACGTGGAGCTCAAAGCTCAACGTTATACTTTAATTCTTACTGTTTAAGTAGTATTTATGTTATATAAATTATTGAAATATTCAAATTTACAACACTTAATTTATTATAAAAATATATCTATAGATTCAAAATGAAAAATGAAATAATTGAACTAGATTTGTCAGTATTTTTAACCAATAGTAGTTTACTAAGTAAATTATATTGCTGCTTCTTATACAATCCTATAATTATTATTTAAATGTTCATTTCGAACGAATGTAATTCATGCGTTGCAGCAGAAACTGCGTCAAAATAAGCGTATTTCACTACGAAGCCTATATTTCTGGAATGAAAAAGCTTTTTGATTCGAGCTTTTGATTGCTGAAATGTTGATAGCCAACTATAAGTTCGTACACCTCATTTTCTCTCTTATTAAATATATCATATAGACACATAAAGTATTATATCTGTGACGAATCAGTATCAGAATACGATCCTTCCTCGAATGTTATTTTTTTTAGCTTCACGGTGTATCTAGCTTATAAAAGGAAGGAAGGAGAACAGAGGAAACCTTTCTGTGGCTGCTTCTGGAAGCTGCTTCTGTTAGAACTCCATCCCATTTTCCATTAAAAATTGCCATTCCTTATTTTCTGCTGAATTTTGAATGCATTGTATAGTGGAAAAAATGAACGCCTTTTAATTTAATTTCGTAACCAGAGAGAGGAAACAAAATATTAAACATTTCATTTACTTGAGTAAGACACGAACCAAGAATCCGTTGCGTTTACAGTAGCATGTTTGAACCTCTACATCAGATGCTTCAATGTTATAATAGGTATTTTATATTATAAAATAGAAAAACATGAAAATTATGTAGTAAAAAATATAATAAAAAATATAAATATATAAATTATGCAAACCATTTTCTGTAAAATTATTCACAACATAATATGTTTCAGATGTATACAACAAGTACACCTTTACGAAGCTTACATAATTTTAAAAGAATAGCTACGAGTATATTATTTGCTAGATTTTAAATGAAATTAATATGTATGTTACATAAAGCGTTGAAGTCTGTCGTGGCACAGGGGCACTAGTGTGTGACTGTAAACGTTACAGTTTGTGGGTTCGTTCCTCATTCGAGGAAATTTAATTTTTAATTTATATATTTATTGTTTTCATTTCTTAGCTCTGGTACCAAGGTAAATCGCGAAAAACAAAAGAAACATAAAAAGCGCCTGCAAATACCTGTAAAATAACGTCTCTAGAGTAGGTTTATTATCCTTTTTTTTCAGCTTCACGATGTAATGACTTCTTGATTAGGAACCGAGTCTTAAGACACCCCGTTCCGTTCCACACTTTTTGCCGAATTTGGGGCATTACGTGTTAAGCGGCCGAAATCAACGCCGTACTTTGCCAACGCCATACCCCGCACACGGCAGGATAGACAGAGGGAATTTGGAAACCTAGTGTTAAGACACTCCGTTCCACTTCCGTTCCCCGCTTTCCGTCGAATTTAGGGCATTGCGTGTTGAGTGGCAGAACTCTACCGCGTCTTGCTTTGTTACCAGAGCGAAGAAATGAAAACATTAAATATTTAAATTGAAAATATTAAATACTTAATTTTCTCGAGTGAGGATCGAACCCACAACCTGTCGATTACAGTGACACGCTTGTGCCGCTGCGCCACGATAGGCCTCAAAATTAAATATTTCATATTGAAAATGTTATATTTGACTTGTTCGAGTGGAGCTTGAAACCCCAACCTCTCGTTTACAGTCACAGGCATTTGTACTTGCGCCACGACACCTTAATTCTACTTTGCACATATTATTGCAAATTAGGTACATCCTAACTATCATGTCCATTCTAAGCTATAATTTATTCAGAATAAATGCGACTTAAATTATGAACTCAAATTTCAATTCGCGCTACTCGTGTACAATACCTTTGCCGTATCGTTATTGAACCGATTTTTTTTATTAATTGGATTTGAACCATTGGTACTATCTCGATTTGACATATATATTTATTTTTCACGATTGGCAGTGATCTCCACCATCACGTCAGTATTACTGGTCATAGAATTGGTCTGTTTTTATTACGCTATTTAAGTAGTCGCAATTTACTAATATCAATTACATACTTTCTTACTAAATAATCACTTTTATTTTATTAATAAAATTATTACTTTTAATACAATATCTATACATTTTAGCTAAATGAATTAAAATTGTGCAGTAATTTTTAAAATCTCTAATTTGGGTCTCTTTATTATATTAATAAGATTTTTTGTGATATATCTACCATGTGATCGGTTACATAATTATTATATAGTATTCTTAAAATGAGTGTTTATTAATTACTGTTTTAAGGTATGCAAACGGCCGTATTTGATATTCGATTCAATATTTAAGTGTCATTTATTTGGTGTTTTGCCAAAAATGTCGTTATTTTCATCTTTAAATGGGTGATCCCATTTCAATACATAATTTCAGTCTGACCTATTAACCAATAAAATCAAAAATTTTGCTCTAAATATTTTTTTTTATTTTTAACTTTAAATTTAGTAGCATAATAAATATATGATAACACAGGAGTGCAGCTTTTTTGTTGTCAAAAAAAAATTTAATACATTTTTGCTTTTTCCATTGTTTTGTTATGTTAAGATGTAACTTTTAAAGCGAAATTTAATCTACTCCTTGGCATGCAATTGCCAATAACGAGATAATATAATATATAATACAATAAGTGTTAAACAATAATATTATAATATTTAACTTCACGCTGTATCCCGCATAAGGCAGGGTAGCCAGAGGGAACCCGGAAACCTAGTGATAAGACACTCCGTTCCACTTCCGTTCCCCACTTTCCGCCGAATTTGAGGCATTGCGTGTTGAGTGGCGGAACTCAATGCCGCGCTTTGCAGAGCGAAGAAATGAAACATTAAATATTTAAATTGAAAATATATTAAATACTTCATTTCCTCGACTGGGGATCGAACCCAGAACCTGTCGGTCGGTGCTGGGCCTCAAAATATTTTCCAATGATACTCCAAAATCTGACGAAGGAACTCTTTATGGGTGCCCCAATAGTTAAACCATGACTAGTGCGAGTGTTCTCATCATATTGGTATTGGTATATTCGTTTTATTTCTCCTAACAATATAACTGAGAATCAGCTATTGAAACTTTAAGCTTGTGTTTATTTATATTAATAATGTACTGTGATTAAATATTTCCTTAGTATAATTAAATTCGAGTTTTATGTTTATATATATAAAGAGTCGACTTAAATGGCTTAAAATTCACACGGGATATTGTATCTTAGTTAACATAATATAAGGTTTTCTTTGTCATTGCTCTCTACTTTACATTTTTGAAATGATTTGTTTTCTTTCTTAATTGGCTTTCTTGGTTCATCATTCAAGAAAGGAATTTGTTGAATTGAGATATATTTACTTTGTAACACAATAATGTTCTTGTTGTTGATCTTTCGCAAGGTTACCTTTCTGAATATCCATATTATCTAAGAATATTATTTTTTTTAAAAGTTGTGATAATATATATGTATTTAAGTACTTTCTACTTTTAGGCTGTGATTTATAGAAGTACATATATTACTTATATATTGCATTTGGAGCGATAGTTGGCAGGAACAGAGGCTAGCCCTTACCTAACTTAGCTACACGCTATATTGCATTTTTAGCAGGATGATAGAAAAAAAACAGTTAATTGATGTCCCGTCACTCTATTCTCTACTTTCTGACTAATTTGAAACGTCAAGATCAAATCTACATCGGTTTTACATTGTCATATTTCTTATCTATTTCAACGTAAACTGCAAACAAAGTTTCATAATAGCTATTTACATAATACTTACGAAATATTATAAGCCATTTTTGATAATACCACACCATTTATTTAGAATTTACTCGTTTGTTAGATAAATTTAAAACGTCAAAAAATCTTGTTAACGTTAGTTATTTAACGTATTTACATTCAACACGCTTCTTTACTCAGAAAGAATATGGCTGTGGGTGAAGGATACATTTTATTTACAATTCAAGCTCGTTTTGAAAGTTCAGTAGATATTTATTTAAAGGAAGTAGATATTTAT
>DWMZ01004774.1:0-11447 GCA_018249855.1 Eueides tales michaeli
ATAGTAAAATCTTGTGACATAAGAAAGTAGTATACAAGAAGGCCAAGTTCATGATAAATTTGATAAGAGACTGATAATAGGATTGTTGGTAATCAATGTCGGTGCTATCACTTGTTATTGTTTTTTTTATTTTTTTATTTTAGCTTCACGCTGTATCCCGCACGAGGCAGGGTAGGCAGAGAAAAACCGGGAACCTAGTGTTAAGACTCTCCGTTCCACTTCCGTTCCCCACTTTCCGCCGAATTTGAGGCATAACGTGTTGAGTGGCGGAACTCAACGCCGCGCTTTCCTTTATTACCAGAGCGAAGAAATGAAACATTAAATATTTAAATTAATATTAAACATTTCATTTCCTCGACTGGGGATCGAACCCAGAACCTGTGTTCTGCCACGACACGCCTCGAGTTGTTGCCTAATTTGTTACTAATATTAAATTAAATCGTAAGGTTGACGTATTATATAATATACTAGCGATACGCCAGCGGCTTCGCCAGCTTAAATTACGTTTATTTACAAATTTCAACTGCTACACACTATGATGATTGCATCTTACTAAAATATAATAATCAAAACTGTATTTAAATCTGGTTAGCCGTTTCTGAGATTAGCACGTACAAACGCACAGAAACAATCAAAAAATCACTATTTTGGACCCTTTTATATTAAAAAACGTTCCTTATAAGATTTTTTAATATATATTCTATAAACAGACAGTGATTGGTAACATTATTATTTTATGTGTAAATTTACCATTTCTTTGTTCTGAAATTCGATTGAATGGGAACGGAAGTGTCGTAATGGGAACAGAGTGAAAAAATATTTACATAGTATATCAATGTACCTATTTGCATTAAACAAGTAATTACTATTAACTATATGTGTTTAATATACATTGATAACAATTCAAATACGATAGTTAAGTAGGTCTTGTGAGACATTAGATAATGATATTTAATAAATTAAATTAAAAAGAACAAAAAAATATATTATAGAATATGGTACGAACATTATTTAATTCGTAGCAAAAAAATCATAAACCGCCGTCTTACTCCTTCATGGACTTTTTAATTTAGTTCATTTGTTATTACTGTAATATTTAATAAGGCAAAGCGCGGCGTTGAGTTCTGCCACTCAACACGTAGGAATTTTTCGGAAGTATCTTAAAGGAACGGAGTGTCTTAACACTACGTTTCCAAGCTCCTTCTGCCTAACCTGCTATGCGGTATACAGCGTGATGCTAAAGAAACGATTTTAAGAAATTATATGAAACACTCATGTAGCATCTAACCGTCAAATTTAAAGGCATCCGTCGTTTCATCAGATCCTGACTCCTGAACCACCTGAGAAGTAAATTCTTTAAATCGGGTCACAAACGACATTCATAAAAAAAGTAATTTGATCGAACACATAACTTCTGTTTCTGAAGTCGGTCAATAAATGAAAATTTCTAAAATTCCAGGGGAGCAACACATTCAAATCTCGTCATATGCGATGAGGAAGGCCAAGTGGTTGGCAAAGCGAGGGGACCGGGTACAAATCACTGGGCGTTGGGCATAGATGAGTGTGCCAAGCGTGTGATCGACATGGTTCATCTCGCCAAGCAGGATGCTGGGATACCTTTGGACAAGCCTTTGAATTCTTTGGTAAGTAGTTATTGCCTTTAAGGGGTTCGATCTCCACTCGAGAAAAGTAAATATTTTAATTTCTTCGATCTGGTAATAGGGAAAAGCTCAGCGTTAAATTCTGCCACTAAACATTCAATACGGAAACGGAAGTGTTTTGATGGGAACAGAGTTTCTTAACTTTAGGTTACTAAATTTCCTCTGCCTAAAAATCTGCCTACAAAAACTGAGGAAGTGCCACTAAGTGTCCTAAACAAAACCCTAAAATATCTACTAGGACCATATAAATACTTTAGGGTAGGGTGTTTGTTGTGTGTTTTGGGCAACATTCATCGAGTTACTAAACTAGATGTGTTTTAGATTGTGAATGTTTTGGGCAACATTCATCTAGTTACTAAACTAGATGAATGTTGCCCAAAACATTAAATCCTACTTCTGGGAACTATTAGAAATTTCTAATTTTCTGAGTTAACAGAATGCATTTAACCAATCGTAATCTACTGGCCTTAAATGTTATAGTTTACTTATTAGTTAACAAGGAGCTGATCTTTAACTTTGATTGCACAAGATGTTAGAGTAACCCCCGAGATAATGTTTATATCTCAAATGGCCTTTGTTAGATAAATTCTTTAATAATATAGAGACCAAATTAAGAGTTAGTAAGTAAGTAAGCTTTTACTATATTCTCTTTGCCTACCATGCACTGAAAGCTATATGATTGGAAATAAGGCCTGTCGTGGCGCATAGGTATAAGCGTGCGATTGTAAAGGCGATAGGTTGTAGATTTGATCTCTATTAGAGAAGATGTAGACAGAGCGCGGCGTTGAATTCCGCCTTGAAATGGAAATGGGACACGTGGCTACCCTGCCATGCTGGACGCAGCATAAAGCCAAAAAAAAATTAAAATAAACAATTAATTCACGAACATCGATAATTTAATATGACTCATGGCAATATTTTATGCGATTAACTTTAATTTAACTATAATATTTAAAAACGGTCACAGATAACAGTAATTAATTTTGAACTACTATTATATTAGTTATATATTCGCGATTGGTACACGTACTAGTAGTCGCCCGCAACTTTGTGCGCATCGACTTAAAGGTTTACAATTGAAAATCTAGTTTTTTCTTGTTCCCGAAAAAAATAAATTTTCAGATATACTCCCTTTGTGCTCCAAGGCTCTTAGAAACTACTTTTTTTTCAGCTTTACGCTGTGTCCCGCACTTGGCAGGGTAAGCAGAGGGAACTTGAGAACTTAATGTGAAGACACTCCGCTTCCATTAAGACACGAAATATATACGCGACGGTAGTGGGTTCGATTCCTATTCTGAGAAGTTAAATATTTAATATTTTAATTTTCTGGCTCTGGTTACAAGGCAGTCGCGAAATTGAGCTTAACAATCTTTCAAGAATTCGGTGGAACTCACTTTCCACAGAACTGAGTGTTTCAACAAATTGAAATTTTCAAATTCAAATATTTTTATTCAAAATAATAGGTTACAAGCTTCGTTTTTTGAACGTCAAAAAATTTACCACCAGTTCACTAAAGCCTCAGACCTGAGAAGAAGCGGCGAAAGAAACTCAGCGGGACATGTCTCTTTTTTTAACCAGAATTTTACATGATGTAAAAATTGTTATTATTATTGACAATGATATATTTGAAATAGCCTGGAGCATTTTATTCCCAAGGCGTGTTATCATTTATAAAGTCGTTAATTTGGTAATCACCTTTAACACTCAAACGTCTTTTCACAACTATTTAAAATTGTCAAATAGAAAAATCTCGGACGTTTTCTGGGATCCTATTGTAAAAGCGTACACCCTGTCCCATGAAAGAATTACGAACTCGGTGCAATCGAGTTATAGGTGCACTGAGCTTAAACTTATTTCTAGTATTAATATTATGTATATCCCCTATTTTGCTAAACTCATTAATATTTTTCTTAACATACATAATATTTTCAAAAATGTATTGCGATGCAACGGTCATAATATTATTTTTCTTTAAATTTTTCCGTTAAAGAATCTTTAGGGCCTGTTTTATAGATTGCACGAATAGCTCGCTTCTGCAAGACAAAAATTGATATAATACCGGCTGCATTACTCCAAAGTAAAATGCCGTAGGACATAATACTATGAAAGTAGCTAAAATAAACGAGGTGAGCTGATTCCACGTCTGTTAATATTCTGATTTTTTTAACCGTGAAGGCTGCTGAGTCTGATGAGATGTATCATCCGCAAACAATACTATCTCATGGCTCTTTTCAACTAAATATGGTAGGTCATTTATATATATTAAAAAGAGAAAAGGACCAAGAATAGACCCCTGTGGGACCTCCATACTGATTAATGACACTTCCTAGGGTCCCTCTGCCTACCCCCAATGTGCGGGATACAGCGTAAAGCTATAAAAATATTAAAGAACATATATGCACATATATACGTGTATAGATAAACTATGAAAATAAAAGTACTTGAAAACGAGGCCATTAAACTTTCTATATAGAGCGTTGCGTGCAAAATTGTAACTTGAACGATAAGATTGTATTGGAGCAAAGAACTTATTAAACTAAAATTAGGACTTTTGGGATCTTAGAAGAGATTTATAATTTACCACGATGGTTGTAGGTTCGATAGCTGGTTAAGGAAATTTACTTTATGATAGTTATGAGATGTACTGCAGTTCTAAGCTTTGAAATCCAAACTATTTTTATATTTTTTAATATAAAAATAATAAAGTCGGGTCGACGGTAAATTAGTCAATATCTTGATGAAAATAAACTTTTTAAAGATTTAAATTGGAGGTTCTCATAACTCAGTGACAATCGCGATTTCTTAGCACTTTTACTGATTCCCTCTGCCTTTTTTTTGTTTATGCTGTAAATACATAAATATATACTTCATGTCAGTGTACCTCCCTTACAATAGCAAATACAAAATTGATATAATTGGTCAATTGAGATCAATTCGCTGTTATTTTTAGTCATTGATTAACTGCAAGGACATTCTAATTGAGAGATTTTACTAGCAATTCCTTGGCAAAATAGCGTCTTTACGCTTTTTCCGGCAAAACTGGTTGGGTAGTGCTAACACACTCCATCTCCAGCATTCTTAGTCCTTTTTCTCTCCTTTTTAGCTTCACGCTGCATCCTGCACATGGCAGGGTAGGCAGAGGAAACATAGCGTTAGTACACTCTGCTCTCACTTTTCGCCAACTTTATTGCGTGTTGAGAATATATTATATATAGCAGAGAAAATGAAAATATTAAACAACAGCAACAGTCTAAATTATCTTAGAATATTTTACAAATATTTAATTTAAGAATACATCAAATATTTCTAACCACTTTACAGGGCCTTACTTTGTCAGGATGCGAACAAGAAAGTAGCAACGCGGATTTAGCGGCCAAAGTAAAACAGTTAGATGAGAAATGCGCAAGCGCAATATATGTGGGGTCTGACACAGCAGGTTCCTTGTTCACTGGTGCTCCTGATGGCGGAATGGTGCTTATTGCTGGTAAGATTGTTTGAAATTTTCTTCAGCTTCACGCTGTATCCCGCACATGGCAGTGTAGGTGGAGGGAACTTGGGAACCTAGTGACTAGACACTCCGTTTTTTTTAAGCCACTTTTTACTGAATTTGGGACACTATCGTGTTGAGTGGCGGCATTCAACGCCGCGCTTTGCTTTGTTACCAACGATGAAATTAAAATATTATATATTTGGTTTCCTCGAGTGGGGATCACACACACACAACCTGTCACACGCTTGTGCTCATCGTACGTAATAAAGCAGTTTCATACTGTCTTCTATCATGGTAGGGAAGTCAGATGGAACCTAGCGTAGTCCATGGAGAGTACCAAGATACTCCTTTCTGTAATTTCCACTGGCTTTTATTCATTGTGTATTTGATGCCCAAGGCTCAAGCTGTATTTTTTTACTAAAGTTAAGTTAATGAAATTCAGTCCCCTAACTGAAGTTCGAACTTGCTACTGAGAATATTGCTTGCTGAGAATATGCCTCGATGGCTTAAAATTATTATGTATCAACTTTCGGCTTCTTTACCCCTGACGCAAACAGAGAGGTGTTCCATCAGTGGGGCCGTAACCCCTAAATAAATTGACCGATTTTTAGTGCGGTTTTTTAATTAAAAGCCTTGTTCATCATGGTGATTCTTAGCTGTGTATGTTTTATGAAAATCGGCTTAGTAGTTTAAGAGCTACAGCCTTTTTTTAAGCAAGTGACATTTGGTTCGCGATTTTTTTGTATTTTAAATACGGTTTGCCTTTTTTATATCTACATTTATTTCTGCATATACCACTATAGATAAAGAGAACTTAGTGTCAAAATGCTACTTTCTAATTCAAATAAATATTCAATTATAAATACATAATAATTAAATGTATTTAACTTCAAAACTATGTTTTTTTTACAATTTTCCATGAACCACACATTCTTATTAGCGGCGTCCTCATTCTATATAATATAGGACGTTAGATAACCCGGTGATAACCTTTTGAATCTCAATTACCTTGTTATCTCAGTATCAGGGATACTGTGTATAGGATTTTTTATTTGGACTAGTGTTTTGTTGTGGTTTTTCTTGATTGGTTTTTTTCTATACTGGCGATCCGCCCGCGGCTTTTTCTTTTTTCTCGCTTAGGTAACTCTATTTTATTTAGAAATCCCAATTATTTTCATGATACATTGCTACAATTTTTTTATTAATTTGGCTGAAAACTTTAATTTCAGCCAAATTAATAAAAAAATTGTAGCAATTTTGCCTAATTAATTATTTTAAATTGACTTAGCTTTTTATTTATTGAATGATTTAAATGAAACATACACAAAATATTTATGGAAAGTAGCCGTTCCTGAGAAACAGAAAAAGAGTGACAAACAGACAGAGAAAGAGAGAGAAACAAAAAAGAGAGACACACGGAAAAACATACAAAAATTTGAAAAATCACTATTTTTGGCCAAAAGTGTGTCTTTTAGTTTTTGTATTATGATAGTTAAATCAATTATCTATTATTAACATCATTTTGTGGCGCAGGGAGAAAAAAATCACAGGAAACTTGAAGAGCTAGTGTTAAGAAACTCCTTTCTGTCCCCCACTTTCCGCCGAATTATTAACGCATTGCGTGATACATAGCAGAACTAAACGCCGCGCTTTGCCTAGTTACCAGAGCTAAAAATGAAAACTTTTATTATCTAATTTGAAAATGTTAAATATTTCATTTTCTCGAGTGGTGGTCGATCCCACGACCTGTTGCGTTTACAGTCACACGCTTGTGCCCGTGCGCCACGACAAGCCTATCAATTATAACTAAAATTGCCAAATATCTTTTTAAACTCACTATATTGAAACAATTTATTTATCTACACTAAACTATATTGTGCATATTGATATTGAGTAATAGATATTCAATATAAATTATTGGTTTCCGGTTATTTGTCATTGAATTTTAATTTGGATGCGCCTGCGCATAATTTCAAAGATGTCGACCTCATTGGTGAAATATTATAGTTTTTTGGCCGGTTTTTAGTTAGTGTTTAGGTTTTATATATATACGTATATATATATATATATATATATATATATATATATATATATATATATATATATATATATATATATATATATAGCAGTTGCAGTTGTAAAAGTATAGTAGTATATTGATTTATAGATGCATATATGATTGTATCCTTTGGTTGCGTTGACGTAGAATATAGATTTTGTACTTTAAGGGATGATATACCTGGATATTAGATATTGATTTCAGTACAATGAAATCTTAAAATATATAGACAGATAAATAGTGTTAAGACACTCCGCTTCCCTAATGGAAAGTAGGCATTGCGTGTTGCCGAATTTGAGGCATTGCATGTAGAATGGCGGAACTCAACGCCGCGCTTTGAATAAAGGTTCCGTTTTTACATAATTGTTTCGTTTTATATTTTGAGGTAAAAATACCCCTTAAAATAAGTATTTTTATTACTGACATGGTGTTGTTACGTTATTTACAGGTGATCTAAGTGCCTGTCAAACCCGGATATACAAGATTATATTGTTATCAGCTGTTATCAGTGCTATAA
Organism: Eueides tales michaeli; assembly: GCA_018249855.1. Lineage (NCBI taxonomy): Eukaryota > Metazoa > Arthropoda > Insecta > Lepidoptera > Nymphalidae > Eueides > Eueides tales. The sequence goes on from DWMZ01004774.1 coordinate 7,728, forward strand.
TTGATATATCACGCTGCGATTAATAAATAATTATTGATTGAGTACTTTTGATTGACTATCGTTAACTAAGCGGCATATTTGTTTAGTAGATAATTAAAATGATATGTAAACTTTTTTTTATTTCTAATCTGTAGTTCCTGTGATGAGAGTGTTTAAACGGACCAATTTTTAATATTTAAAATGCTAATATTAAAAAAGTCTTGCTGTGTGATTGCGGCTTAGAATAGGATCACCCTGGTACTGATCGTGTCGTAAGAGGCGACTAAAGTACGAGTGGAAGAGTCACGTTGTCAGTAATGGTAACACGCATGGGCAGACTCGACCGGATTATTAGCTCCCCCGGCATTTAAAACCGGCGTTAAGTATTGGTTTTGGCCACAGCGTTTCGCATTGGGTAATGCCGGGCCCCGGTGCCCATCCACCTTACAGACCGGCAACGCTCCTGTAGCTCCTTTAGTGTTACACGGGGTCGTGGGCGGCGGTGATCACTTACCATCAGGTGACCCGTACGCTCGTTTGCCGTGTCTTTTCCGTAAAAAAAAACACGAAAACTGATTTGAAACAAAGTTGTTCAGAATTAAATTTCCTACAAGTTTGTCTCGAGCAAATTTTTCGTAAGATCGATATTTTTCGATTTTTACTCAAAAAGAAAGGGGGTGAATTTTTGCTTATTAAAAAACTCGTTTGTTTTCAATGTTACACGAAAAATGAATCAGACCAAAGTAATTTAGAATTTAATTGCCTACAATTTTGTCTTTAGACATTTTTTCGTAGTATCGATATTTTCCGATTTAGATCAGATAAGGGATGGGGTGTAATTTCATTTATCAAAAAAGTTGTTGATTTTTATTTAATTTTACATGCAAAATGATCTTTATCGAACTTGATTTGAATTAAATAAGCGGTATTTTTAGTTTTTATGTAGTGTTTGCTGTTAAGTCGTAACGACTGCAATTAAAGAAGAGGGGGTGAATTTTTATTTACTGAATAACTCGTTTGTTTTTAATTTTATATAAAAAAATAAATAAATCAAAGTTGTTTAGAACTACAATTCTGTCCTTGGTCATTCTTTCGTAGGGTGAATATTTTTTGATTTACATGAGATGTGAGCAGAATTGTATAAGTGCATTCTTACTTTCATGATCTTTGAAATTTGCAACTTTTCATATTTAAAATTTGCTTTGACAGAGTTGTCGTATGATAGGGGCCACGGAGCCTTAAAATATAAAATGCCCATTGTAACATAATGACTTTAGTACCGATGAAATTCCCTTAATAGCTTAAATCTTCCTAAATGACCTTGATATTCTTTACAGTTATCGTAAATAATCAATTTCTCAAAAATTTTAATTGTTAGCCTTTTTCATCATTAAAATTCCATTTACTTGCAATTAGCAGAGTCTTGTACATTTCCCAGTATTACCTACGCCCATGACATTCCCAACGGCTTTATAGCTGGCGGCATACAAAAGGGTCTTGTTCGGGTACCTATACAGTTACCCCCCAGAAAGACAGGACAGCTGCTCCGAAGTACGTTTGAGAGCGGCTTTGAATTTCAGTTTGACCATATTCTAGTTGGTGAGAGGACGCTTTCTATTGAAATAGCGATTTCTTTTAATTGTCAAAATAACACAGGTCAAGAATTGGTTTATTTGCACCCCTCCTATCTTTTACTGTAAGTAGGTTACATTCCTAAAAAAAACCTTACAAAATGTCGGCCTCAAGGTTAAAACCAATGCAATTTTCAAAATGTTTGATTTAATAAACAAATAAATATTGAACTCGGCAATAGGAATATTTTTGCTGACCGCTCACTTCTAAGCTAATGTAAATAAAAAAAAATCGATCCTACTAAAGAATGACCAAGGACAAAATTGTAGGAAATTGAATCCTAAACAACTTTTAAATTAAAAACAGACGAGTTATTCAGTAAATAAAAATTCACCCCCTCTTCTCTAATCGCAGTCGAAAAATTACGATTTAACAGCAAATACTAGATAAAAACAAGAAATGTTGGTTATTTAAATCAAATCAAGTTCGATAAAGACTATTTTGCATGTAATATTAAATAAAAATCAACGACTTTTTTGATAAATAACATTTCACCCCATCCCTTATCTGATCTAAATCGGAAAATATCGATCCTACGAAAAAAATACCAAGGACAAAATTGTAGGCAATTAAATTTTAATTAACTTTGGTCTGATTGATTTTTCGTATAACATTAAAAACAAGCGAGTGTTTTAATAAACAAAAATTCACCCCTCTCTCTTTTTAAGTAAAAATCGAAAAATATCGAGAAATATCGATCTTACGAAAAAATAATTCGAGACAAAGTTGTAGGAAATTCGATTAACTTTGATTCAAACAAGTTTTCATGTAAAATTGAAAACAAACGAGTTACTTGAAAAACAAAAAGTAACCCTTAAATTCAAGATGGCGGAAAACGCAACAGGGCGATCATCCCCAAAACCGAAATTTAGACTCCAAATGACCTCTTCTAACGAATTCCGAAGGAAAATTGCTACTAACATTTTTTTCCAGGTCAAATCACAATTTGACTAGACTATACATATTACAATTATTTGCTATGGATAAATGTTTCAAAATAAGTTTGATCAAGAAAATATGTAACTCAATTTATGTGTGCAGTATTTCAAAAAAATTATATTTTTGCTTATTTCTTATTAAGCTTAAAATAAAACAAATTAATAAACGGTCCTTAAGTACGTTCAATACGGAACGTTATGTGTCAAGGGATAATTTTTTATAGTTCTGGTTACTTGTACAACAAATTACAATAATTCATTGGTTATATTACTTTATTTATAGACAGGAAATATTTCCAACAAATAAAACTCGTACAAAATATTATAAGACTGACAAAAACCAATGGTTGCATTCTATTGAATTCAAAACTATCACCAACTGTATTAAACCGTAGCGGAGAGAAAATAAATACGCACCACTTAATTCAGTTCTTTTATTATGGTGTTCCGAGCGTGCCAGTTGAGCACAAAGTCATTTTGCCATTGTCACGTGGTATAGTAACAGGTATTAATAAGTCCTAAACTGGCATAAATTTGCTATCCTATAGATCCTATACTATATTGTGACAAGCAATAATAGCAAGTGATGACCAGAACATTAGGATATACATATTAAAACGTTTAGTCATTGCCTCAAGGATATGTAGAAGTAAGTTGAAAGAAATGTTGCGACTTTTGCAAATGATGTAAATGGAGCTAGAAAACAATCTGCGACAATAACACTGAACGTAAGTGATGCTTTAATTCTTTCAATAACACAGAAAATGCAAATTAAACTAATTTTGGGTTGAATATTAAACAAAATTTTAAACAGTATTGACATTGTGAAAGTTTTCTAGTATTAAAGTAACGGAAGAATTCAAGATTTTTTTTATTTTCTGTGATGATAAAATTATATTTTGGTATTAAAATTTTTTAACAAGACATCCAAATCTAAATTAAACGTGATACTGTAGTATTCTAATTAAAATTCAAATATTTTTATTCAAAATAAGAAGTTACAAGCTTCGTTTTTTGAACGTCAAAAAATGTACCACCAGTTCCCTAAAGTTACTGCCTCAGACCTGAGAAGAACCGGCGAAAGAAACTCAGCGGGACATGTCTCTTTTTTTTAACCAAAATTTTTACATCATGTTATTATTATTGACAATGATACATTTGAAATAGCCTG
>DWMZ01004775.1:0-11447 GCA_018249855.1 Eueides tales michaeli
GCAAAAGCTTCAATTCCCAATATGCACAGCATCAGAAAATTGGAGACGCTCCATGGAAGACGTTAGACCTCATGAAATGTCATTATCACAGTGAAGCTTGTCATGTGAGGATTAGCTCATTCGAAAACGGTGTTAGAGTGCGTTTTTTTTTAAAATTCCTAGTTTTTTAAGGTTTTGTACTTCAAAAGGTAAACGTTCGTCCGTATAGAATAAATTTGTTGCGTTCCGCCACTCAACACGCAATGCCTCAAATTGGGCGGAAAGTAGAACGGAGTGTCTTAACACTAGGTTACCAAGTTCCCTCTGCCTGCCATGTGCAGGATACAATGTAAAGCTAAAAAAAATTAATCCGTATATGACCACTCCGTTGTCCATCTGTCCGTTTATCAGGATGGACGTAGGTATTATTTATAGCTTCACGCTATATTCAGCACAAGGCAGGGTAGGCAGAGGGAACTGGGGCACCTAGTGTTAAGACACTCCGTTCCACTTCCGTTTCCCACTTTCCGCCGAATTGTGAAATGAGGCATTGCGTGTTAAATGGCGGAGCTCAACGCCGCGCTTTGCCTTATTACCAGAGTGAAGAAATGAAACATTAAATATTTGAATTGAAAATATTAAATATTTCATTTCCTCGACTGGGGATCGAGCCCAGAACAAGGCCTTAACGTAGGTATTAAGATGAAGTTAATATCAATTATTTATTTCTACGATTGTTTGGAAAAAAAACATTTACGCATTGTTTTTCCCATATGTTATATGAAAAGGTCTTTGGTACACGTTTGCGGTGTAGACCAACTGTTATTGAAATTTATCATGAACTGAAAACTTACAATAGAAATAAAGAAAAAAATCCGAAAAGTCAACTTTATTTGCCGTGTCATTAAAAAGCAAAATTATAGAATGGTATATAGAAAGCTTGCTTACTTCTGTTTGTCTACTTACATATATAAGTTGTATTTACCTTTGACCGACCTTTAGTGGGCGAGGCCTATTCGTTCTTGACCGGTTTTTTTCTGTTTAATTTCATATACTTAGTTGGGTTTTTTTACATATATTCTTTTATTATAAAAGGAAAAAGTCTTAAATAGCTTGAATTTCGCCAAAGCGTTACAACAAAAAACCTAACCCTTAATTTTCTTTGGATGGTTATTCATAGCTTTCATATGGTTAAAATAAATAAAGTTTTAACAATGAGTGAGAGACGGAAGTGTCTTAATGAGAACGGCATATCTTGACACTATTTTCCCAAATTACCTCTATCTCTCCCGCCATGTACATGATACAGCGTGAAGCTGAAACAAAAGTTTAATTTTATCATTTTTTCTCTTTATTTATTAGTATTTCATTCATTCACCCTTCGACATCGCCACAGCTATCTCTAATCCTACTGGAGATATATTTCCAGGCGATGAACTTATAACAGATTACAAGGTAAAAGGTTTTGTTATTAGAAGAAACTTGCTTATTAGTAATATATGTTATTTTTAACCCAACGTAAAAAGAAGTGTTATGAATTTGTCTGTCTGTAAGTCTGTGGCAGCGTAGCTCCTAAATATTATACATTTATTTTTTTTTTATTTTACAGTCATAAACATAGTGTTAAGACACTCCCTTCCACTTTCGTTCCTCACTTTCCGCCGAATTTTGAGGCATTGCGTGTTGAGTGACGGAACTCAACGCCGCGTTTTGCCTTATTACCAGAGCGAAGAAATGAACCTTATATATTTAAATTGAATATATTAAATATTTCATTTCCTCCACTGGGGATGGAACCCAAAAGTTGTCGATTACAGTCACACGCTTGTGCCGCTGCGCCACGACAGGCCTCAAACGAGGTGGTTATTTAGTAATATTATTAGAGCAGCTTGTGATATATTATATTTTTTAATTTTACAGTCATAAATTGAAGTATTTTTTTGTAATTTGTATAATACTATACTGTACTACTGCATATTTTAGGTAGTAGAAATCGAAGCCGCTGACAGTATAGAAGGCTTAAGACCGGAACAACGTCGCTGCCAATATCCAAATGAATGGCTCGGCGATTCTATCAGAGTAAGTATTGCTCCCAAAAGCTAAAGGGAACCTTACTAGGTTCCCCAGGGGTTCTAGAGAGCCCTACAGCCACAATGGCTTCGATTTTTAATGACATCGATTTATATAAAGATTTATTATTGCGTGGCGAAACTCAACGCCGCGCTTTTTATTGTTAGACCGACAAAATTAAATTATTAAATATTTCACTTCTACCTACAATCGTCGCGCTTAAAGTTACAGAGCTTGTGCACATGTGTCTCGATTGTTTCTCTTTCTCAGCTTAACGCTGTATCCCGCAAATAGCAGGATAAGCAGAGGGAACTTGGGAACCTAGTTTTAAGACACTCCGTTCCGTTCCTCACTTTCCGCTGAATTTGAAGAATTGCTTGTTGAGTGGCGGAACCAAACGCCGTGTTTTGCCTTGTTTTCAGAGCGTAGAAATGAAAACATTATATACCTATTTAAATTGATAATATTAAATGTTTCATTTTCTCGATTGGGGGTCGAATTAACAACCTGTCGCATTTATAGACAAATATTTGTGCCACTGCACCACGATGGTCTCATATAGGTTGTTTTTTTTTTTTTTCATTTTCAGATTAAAATGATTTACATTGCGAATCTTAGGGAGTTTAATAAGGTGAATGTGCTAATAATATTTTGATTTAACAGGCTTACAGCTTTGGCCTGTGCCAGATGCACTGCAGATCTTATTTGGCACTTATGTTTTGTGGATGTCGCCCCTATTTCCATATAAAAGGCGGTAAGATAGAAAATAAATAATAAATAAAAGAGGTTTCTTTTACATTTCAATACACACAATCAGAAAAAGAAAACAATATGTCAAAAAAAAATTCAAAACTATCAAATAACAATTTTCATACATATACTTACTGTAATTTCTTTGTTAATATTAAAATTTAAATAATAAAATTAATATATACACTTCCCGCCATTTTGTCATCAAGATGGCGACGTGTGTGACGCGCACGGCATGGCGTGCATCGGTCGTAACGTCGAAATCCTTATCAATTTACCAAAAAACCTTGCAAAATGCCCCTGCATGCCACAATGCGAAGAATCCAATTATTATTCACACACAAAAAAGGTCATTAATCAGTAAGTATAATAATATATATATTTTTATTTTATATGACTTTCAAAAGAATATGCTTTCAATAAAATGTTTCATTTAATAAACTTATGTGATAAATATTTTTATTATTAATACAGTAATATTGTGAATTTACAAGTATAATTAATGAAGAAGTGAAGAGACAGTTAGTGCTTTAATGCTAGAAAAATATCATTAGTTTTTCTTTTATTATTACAAAGAGCGAAGCTAGCCCGAGCAGCAGGCCTCAAGGAGTCATTATTTAAATATATATTGGGCCGTTTTCCGAATTATCAAAACAGTATAAACGACGTTTCAACTGCTAACGTGGGGTTCGATTTAGTGAGCGTGCCAACATCTGTCAGCTATATTAATAATTCGGACCCCTTGTGAGTGTGCTTACGAATTCAATAAGTTAAACACAACCAAACAGAGCATTTTTTTGATATAAACATGAGTGAATTATGTGGTGTAGCCGATGAAGATTGTAAAATGCTTGTATTTTAAGCATTTTCCGCAATCGAGGAAAGTCACGATAATGACATTGACGTGGAACGTCAAAATACCGTCAATACTCACGATGCTAGCCCTCCGACCGGTCAGTACTGTAAACATTAGTCAAGTCACGTATGACGTCATAGACACACGAATTACACCGCACTTTGATACGCTATGAGCGCTGTGAGCATAGTGGAAAACGGCCACAAATTTGTTATTATCTATGCATAACATTTCATTTAACTAAACATATTTTATTATATAAATATATTTTATTTTTTTTTGTCAACATGAACGACACGTCCGAGGCTCCTTCAGAAGCTGTGGTCAGATTTAAATTGATGCCGCCCAAGTTTCGTCTCCATCGTGACATCATATTCAGTTTAGATGATTTATTCTGTATGTTTTAACACATTGGTATTTGCTCGTGTTGTTGCTTCGTTCTTTATGATTTTTAAATTTTTTGTATGTTTGTTTCTTCGTTTTTTTCTCTTTGTTTCCACAAATGATGCAGAAAAAAATAACTTTTTGGAAAACGTATAAAAATTTGAATGTAACGGGATTTTAACCTCCTATTTAAGCGGTTCAATCGGTTTGGACGTCATTTGGAAGTCTTGTAATGTTACGTTTCATTTTTTTTCTTCTTAAGTGTAGGTACACTTGTATCACGGTAAACATAAAAATATGTCCTTTCCTCGATGAGAGGTCATTTAATTGTGAAAGGTTTATATTTAATTTTATGATTTTTTTTATATTTTTAAAGAAGACTTTGAACCGATGTTTTGGTGTAAAAAGCTTATATTTTTATGTTCATGCTTAATTTTTTTGTTTGTAAGCTATGAGGTGGTTTTTTTTTTATCAGACTATGCTAGAGTGGTAACTGCTAAAAAGTTTTTATATGTTTTAATTATTTTGCCAAATGTTTAGGTATGCTTTATCAGTCTGCATTCATGGCTTCAAAGATAGTTATAATCAAATTATCTATAAAAAAAAATATTATAATTAATAGCTTATGAGCTTATGAATTTCTTTTGAGCAGCCTCTCTTGGTGGTACAACAGCCCTGTTCGTCGGTGCCAGCGTACTTACTGTGGTGGAGACGATTCTCTTCATCATCAGATGTATTGTATCTTATTTAGTTGATTGGTATTATAATAGGCAATTGAAGTTTCAATCTTAGATAAGCTTTGGTGTTCTGCCGTGTTTGAATTAATATTTAACTAAAATTTATAAAATTCTTATACAATATAGAAATTATATTATATGCACTTCATTTGAACAAAATGGGAAAACACATGAATAATAAAAACAAAATTACTCAGCTTCACGCTGTATCCCTCACACGGCAGGGTAGGCAGAGGGAACATGGGAACCTAGTGTTAGGACATTCCGTTTCCCATTTTCCGCCGAATTTTTTGCGGAATTGCGTGTTGAGTGGCAGAACTCAACGCCGCGCTTCTGCCAGAGCGGAGAAATGAGACATTAAATATTTAAATTGAAAATATTAAATATTACATTTCCTCGAGTGGGGATCGAACCCACAATCTATCGGTTACAGTCACACGCTTGTGCCGCTACGCCACGACATGTCTCAAATATTTAGTGTTTTAATATTTTCACTCTTGTAATTAGGCAAAGCGCGTCGTTAAGTTACACCACTCTGCACGCAACGATTCAAATTCGGCGGAAAGTGGATAACGGGACGGAGTGTCTTGACACTAGGTTTCCATGTTCCCTCTACCTAACCTGCTATGTGCGGGATGCAGCGTGAAGTTAAAAAAATGTACATCTAGATATGTATACTACTATACTACTAAACAAACGTATTATTTCGATGGCTTTTTTGTTAGATTAGATTTTTTTTATGTAAGTAATTGTAGATTTAGTATTTAGTAGTAGTTGTTGTAATAATAATAATAATAATGTACCGGATTCACTTAATATAATTTGTGAAACGTCGTTGTTTTTTATTACAATACTAGTCTGCCCGCGGCTTCGCCCGCTTGAACTACAACACCATTTTATTTACTAATCTCAATTACTTTTTTGTTCTAATAACATTATCACTTTTAAGGCCGTTTTCCGAATTGTACTCACAGCACTGACGACGTTTCAACTGCTACCGTGGGGTACCGTGAAGTCTGGCCAAGTTGTGTGGTTATGAATTCAACAAGTTAAACATAACCGAATAGACCATTTTTTGATATAAACACGAGTGGGGTATGTGGTGTAACCGAGGAAGATGGTGAAATGCTTGTATTTCAAGCATTTTTCACAATCGAGGAAAGTGATAATAGCGACATTGACGTGAAACGTCAAAATAACGCCAATGCTTAAGATGTTAACGCACCCGTCAGTACTGTAAGCACTAGTCAAGTGACGTGACACACAAGTTATACCGCATTAACAGTGAGCGTGAAAAGCACGAATTAGACCGCACGTTGGTACGCTATGTGCGCTGTCAGCAAAATTTGGAAAACGGCCTAAGACAATATCTATACATTGTAAAGTACATTCACAATTTTATATACATTAATAAGCGTCCCCTATAATTTTTTTTTTAATATTTTTTCATGTACAGAAAGTAATCAGTTTATCAATATAAAATTTTAGTAATTACTGCCTATATTTTAGGGAATAAAAATAAATTAGAAACTATATCATACAAAAAGTTATTATGTGTTAGACATCATTCTTATATTGATATAGTTTTTCTTGCAAAAATAACTGAGAAATTGATACTAAAAGCTTATTAAGTCCAAGGTAACTCTGACAGTTACAGTTTACTCGTCTTTGATATGAAACTATCGTCAATACTAAACGTGGGGAGCGGAATAATCTGTTTTTACTCTGTTGTAGAGTGTTGTTTTAGTTTCAACATTTATTTTTCATTTTCTTCAATTTTGTTTAATAATATTAGTTTTAAAGTAACAATTCTTTATAAATATAATATAAAATCCACAAAATGCTTATAACAAGGAAATGTATGTATAGAGTTTTAAAATAATAATGTATAATAACTTTGAGGTTATAAATAACTAGCAATAATTTTTAATTCACAATAATTTATTGAAATTTATTATTTTAGAATTAGTAAGAGAACATAGCAGAAGCTAAACGCAATACAGTGTCCAACTGTCAATGTCAAGAAGCCCCTCCTATACGAGACCAATGTTTCTTTAATTTCGAAAATCATAACATACATTAGACAATCGAACCTCCGATCGAACGAAAATATGTTTTTATATATAATTTCTTATACATACAGCGGTACATTCTATTTAATATCCCTCTTGTTTACGTTTATTTCGACGTTACATGCAGTTCTGCCTTTGGGTCTCGATGTTGGCTTATTGGGCGTCGCAGTTTATTATTTCACAAGATTGAGGAAGCCGGAACGAAGCAATGTGGAACATATCTTTGGACCGGAGCCAGGGTCGAAGGAGGCGGAGACGTATCCAGAGAAAGTAGTTAAGGGTATAGCTCATAGAGGTGCTGGATGGGACGCGCCGGAGAATACTCTGGAAGCTTTCAAATACGTTAGTAAATTGCATATTATTGAGTAGAACTAGATTTTATTTGCAACTTAAAGTTTATGGTAAAAGAAAATTAATTGAGATTTGTGTGTTTCACATATTCTAAGTATCCTAAGTAAATCTGATTTCTGGTTCACAGAATATCACCATATTCTGATAATCCTCTAGACATAATATTTTTCTTCATAAATTGACTTTATAATGCAATGAGAATTATTTAATTTGAATAAGTAGTTTCTGAGTTTAGACCATTTAACTCTTTATAATATTAATGTAAATATTGGACATAGAAAACTATATACTATTTATAGTTTTTTTTAATGTCTGAAATGGATTACTTTATTCCAGACATTATAAGGTGATTTTAATTTATTTATATGCATAAAACATTATTCAGCAGATTTTTCTAACATACAATTAGATGATGTTGAATTTCTAGTTTTAAGGTCATTTTAATTAGTGAAATTATACAGTGCATTATGTCTAAGTAATTGAGAATAAATAATAGTTTTATATTGGCACAATTAAGAAATTGTAAATGCAACAGGTCGTGAGTTTGATTCCCACTTGACAAATGAAAAAAATGTGTTTTCATTTTCCTTGCCCTGATTCCGAGGCAAGCATGTTATAGTTTCTGCCACTCAACACATCCTGCTTATACAATTTGCCAGAAAGAAGAGTGAGTGAGTTAACGCTAGGTTGCCCCATTCCCACAATCGGCTGTGCTATGTGTGGGATACAATTATCATATAGCTTAATAAGAAAATATGCCATAATTGGCAAGAAGTGCTTAAAAGAATATCCAAGCTGTGTGAGTCTGTCTATGTAAATATTTTATATGTTTCTAAATATTTTCTTTTACAAAGTGTCCTTCGTTATATATATATATACAAAATGCAGCTTGGCACTTTGAAATAAGAAAGACACATGAAAAATTGTGCATAACAGGATTAGAACTTGAACCTTTTCGGTGCTGTCTAGGATCTAGAAGATACTTGGTCCTTTCATATATCAATATCTTCAAACATAATAAAATAATAAAAGTTAAAAATAATTGTTTCTTACATTACAGTGCGTAGAAAGCGAATGTAATTTTGTTGAACTTGACGTAAGAACAACAAAAGACGGTCAAATGATTCTTCTCCATGATGAGGGATTGGAACGGCTTACTTGGAGTTCCGAAGTGAAAGATGTTCGGCAAACAGACTGGGATAGCATAAAGAATATTGATATAGGCAGTTTACATGTTAATAGGTATTTATTTACTAATACACTAACATACCTGTGCGGCTTCACCCGCTTGATCTATATGAATATTAATTTAATATATAAAAAATCAAAAAAAGCTGAGCTACAGGAAATAATATATTTCAAGGGATTTTAGGTTGCTTGATTTTGAAGCAGTCATGTCTGCCAAAATTTATTTTTTTTATTCCTCTAAGAATATGCGTACAAAGTTTCATTGTAATAGGAACAATGGTTTCGAGGTGAAAATGTAACAAGCTAACATTAACATTTATAATATTAGTATGATTTATTGAAGCTATTGTAGTGCAGTGGCACAGTGTTTGACTGAATTACAATGGTTGTGGTTTCAATCCTTATTTGGGGCTTAATTATTGTCATTTACTTGCTCTGGTAATAAGACAAATTGCAGTATTAAGTTGCCCTCACTTGCAAATAAATGGAACCCACTATGTTTTAGCAGTCAAAGTCTCTGTCTCTTAATCTACTTAACTCCGCTTCATGCTGTATCCTTAGTGGGGTAGGCAGAGAGAACAGAGTGCTAAACGCTACAATCTCGGAATACCTTTTACACCTCGACTACTGTTATCAACTTTCAATCCTTCAGGGATCCTCATTCTTTCTCCAGTATCCTAGATACCTTGGTTAACCTAGGTTTTCCCCTCCTTTTCTTACGTCTCACATTTACTTTATGAATCCTTTTTTACCATTATTTTTGCTCGACGTGTCGAAACCACCTAAGCACGTTTTTCTTCATACTCACAGCGACATCCACGCTTGTACCTAACCTACCATTCTGTGTATCTCTTCATTGGATATGCGATCAGCTATATCCTACGAAGAAAACACATTTTCACAATATTCATCTTTTTGATATTGTTCTTCTGTAATACCCACGTTTCGCTGCCGTATAACAGCGTCAGTTCCAATATTGCTTTGTGTGCGGTGGAACAAACAGCTGAGCGGACAATGCATCTAATGCGGATCACCGTTAAGTCTGTTACCGGCAGCAATACGCCTTTCTACTTGCCTTGCATATAATATCTTCCGTCTCTACTAAATGTACTTTCATTTTACATGCGGAGGGAAAAAATCTGATCCATGTACCCTCTCTCAGGCCTAAAGCTTCCCTGGGTCTCCCACGACAGCCTTTCGAATCTCTTACATTCTTATGGCCAATATTTTAGCATATACTTTACTACCGAAGCGGATCAAACTGATAGCTCTATAGCTTGAACAGTCTATCTGGGAACCTTAGCCTTTGCACAAAGGCACGATGACAGCACCTCGCCAATCGTTTGAGACCTCCTCTTATTTCCAGCATAAATTGCACAAAACCAAAACAGGTCCAAGACGCATAGCCCAACATATTAGATTATCTCGGCAGACACTCCATCTGCTCCAGTTCACCTCATTTCAGACTTCGTATTGTACTCTTAACTTCTTTTGTACTGATTTTGTCATCGGTTTCATCAAGACTCAGAGTTTCGGTGTTACTTGAGGCATAGGTGAATCTTAATCTAAAAAGATTTTTTTTTTCTTTGGCTTGACACAGTCCCTGTATATAGGAGAGGGAACCTATTGTTCTCAATATTAGGTTACGTTCGGCATCGTTAGCCAATTTTTACTCAATTCTCCAGACATTTTGTGATGAGTGACTCCATGAAAAAGACATTTTCCTGATTAGGAATTGAATTCACACCTAGCGCATTTTCAATCACACACTTAAGTGCTGCGGCTTGACGGCCAGTATTAAATGTTTATTTAAATTTTTAACATGTATTTATTAGGTTTATCTATATTTATCCATTAATCTGTCATCAGTCATTTGTCATTGGTCACTTGTCACCCGTCATCTGTCCACTGTCTTCCGCGATATGTCATCTCATCAGGTCTCTTGAGTAGTTGATTGACAAGATCGACATAAATTTTTAATTTCAGGCACAGATTCAATGAAGTACATCTTTGTCTATTGGACGACGCGATAGAATATCTTTTGTCTAAAAATGCCAAAATGATTATAGATGTCAAGGGGCAAGACAAACAGGTAAATATTGTGTACTAAAATTCTATGCAGACCTGTCGTGGCGCAGTGGCACAAGCGTGTGACTGTAATCGACAGGTTGTGGGTTCGATCTCCACTCGAGGAAATAACGTATTTAATATTTTCAATTTAAATATTTAATATTATCATTTCTTCACTCTGTTAACGAGGCATAACGCGGCTTTGAATTACGTCAATACGCAATGCCTCAAATTCGATGGAAAGTGGGGAACGGAGTGTCTCAACACTAGGTTCCCGAATTCCCTATGCCTATTCTGCCGTGTGCGGGATACAGCGTGAAGATGAAAAAAAAAAAGATTTTATTACAGAGGGGGAATCGAACCGTTCTATATAAATACGCGGTGGTCATGGCGTTTAATTTATTTTTTTCTGTATCAGGTGGGGATTTGTTTTAATTAATAACTTAATTTTTTTTTGTTCATGTTGTATCCCGCACATAGTAGGGTAGACAGAGGGAACTTGGGAACCTAATGTTGAGACACTCCGTTTTGTACACACTTTTTCTGCTGAATTGGACGCGTTGCATTTCCAGTGGCGTAGCTTAACGCCGCCCTTAGTATTTACTTTTTCGTTTGTTTATTTTCAGGTTATAAATGGAATTCTAGAAACGTTCTCGTCTCGACCCGTTCTATATAAACATGCGGTGATTACGACGTTTAACCCCTTTGTTCTTTATCAGGTGGGTGTTTTTTTCTTTCAGTTTCACGCTGCATCCCGCACATGATAGGTTACTTGGGAATTTAGTACGAACACATTGTTTCTCCTATAATTAATATTTCCACCAAATTTGAGTTATTGCATGTAAAGTAGCAGAACTCAACGCCGTGCTATATATATATATATATATATATATATATATATATATATATATATATATATATATATATATATATATATATATATATATATATATATATATATATATATATATATATATATATATATATATA
>DWMZ01004776.1:0-11446 GCA_018249855.1 Eueides tales michaeli
ATTTTCTAAAAGTGCATTGTGTTTGTTAGTGTTTATTGGTATATTTTTATAAGCATCAAATAAAATTCTTTGCTTGATTTTATTTAATAAATGCTTTTATATATCTTGGCTAGAACAGTTATGAGCGTCCAAGGATCTTGGAGCGACTTCTTCGTATGGTATGATGTGCGCGGTAGCCATCTCTCTCGACACACGCTCAGCAGCATTAAGCACACGTATAAGGTTCAAGCCGGCCAGTTTCTTCAAATCTTCTATATTCCAACCATCCTCCATTAATTCAGCAAATAGCAAAGGATATGATGACACATCTTCCAAGCCTTGTGGTGTGCTAAAATAAAAAGAGGTATAAATAACTCTTATTTATTAAGACAAACTTAATGAACAACTATGAAATAATGTTAAACAATAGGTATATAACTTGAAAACGGATAACAACAGATAACGAAACCAAAATTTTACCTGAACATAAATTTTAAATAGATATTATTTTTTAATAATTTCATTCCGTCCATAAATCATTATTGAATTTAGTGTTAAGGAGATCGCCAATACAGCATATTATAAAAAAATATACATTTATAGTCCTAAAAGTAAAGTTGATCCATATGCCACATGCCTAACTTACGAGTATGATATTTTGAGGCCTGTCGTGACGCAGGGGCACAAGCGTGCGACTGTAAACGCGACAGGTCTTTTCGATCCTTACTCGAGGAAGTTAAATATTTAATATTTTCTTTTCTTCGAAATTGAGTTCCGCCACTCAAGCCGCAATGCCTCAAAATCGGTGGAAAGTAGGAACGAAACGGAGTGTCTTAACACTATGTTCCTAAGGCACCTCTGCCTTCTCTGCCATGTGCGGGATAAAACGTGACCCCGATTATGATCTTTACATCATATATCAAATCTCAAACCCAACGTGCTCATCAAGTAATAGGTACATAATTCATTAAAAAATCAGTAGAGGAATTGACTTAATGAGGCAAAAGGAGATTGTTAAATTTATTAGCAAATTAATTAACTAAATTTAACGCTTGTTAAATTCAATTTAATTAAACAATCTCGTTTTTAAGACGTTTGTTCAATTTACGTCGAAATAATAAAAGTCTACATAAACTTGGAAGTCTACGTATATATGTAACTGTGTATGTACTATAGAGTGCAAAGTGTAACTTACTAATTGATTCCATCGTATCCGGCACCGAGTCCCACACTATCCACCCCAGCGATGTTACGTATGTGATTAATGTGTCCTGAAATTACACGCGCTGGTATTATTTCAGTAATAAGCTATTGAATAGTTTTTGTGTCAATGACATTTAGTTTTTAGATAAACTAAATATATATTTTTTTGAACTACTATTACTCGTTAATAAAGTATAAGACCATCATCATCATCATAAAAATAACGTTTTATGTATGTATATTTATATATATATATATATATATATATATATATATATATATATATATATATATATATACACATTTTTTTATATATATATATATATATATATATATATATATATATATATATATATATATATATATATATACATACTCAAAATAAATTTATATGTACCTATAGCATCTTGAACGGTGGCTGTATCCTTGCACGTTAGAAAAGATGTATAGAAGTTGACCATTATTACGCCTTTGTTTGCAGCTAATTGCCGTAGCACACTGTCTGGTACATTGCGGGTAACGTTGCAAATAGCGCGAGCAGAAGAGTGCGAGAATAGAACCGGCGCCCGCGAAACGGATAGTGCGTCGCGCATGGTACGCTCAGACACATGTGACAAATCTACCAGCATGCCCAGTCTATTCATTTCTTTAATTACTATCTGAAAATAAAATAGCCTAGTTTATATTATATCAAAGAATATCAAAAAATAGGTTATAAATTATGTAGGAGTCGTGGCGCAGTTGCACAAAAGTGTGACTGTAAACGCGACAGCTTGTGGGTTCGATTCTTACTCAAGGAAATAAAACATTTATTATTTTCTTTTCTTCGATGTTGAGTTCCTTCACTTAACATGCAATGCCTCAAAGCCGGCGGAAAGTAGAGAACTGAACTCTCCGTTCCATCTTCACACTACTTCAACAAGTTCTCTCTGCCATGTGTTGGAAAGAACATGAAACTGAAAAAAAGTACTATCTTTAAGGTAATCAACAACTTTCAACATTATAATTTCTGTTATCCTATTTAGACTTATGTGTGTCGATGGTAAGTGTACGTTTTCAACAACATTATTACTTTTTGTTTGTCATTCCTGTTTTTATTTTATCTACTTAAAGAATAATGTTCATAAGCGTTCTTCCAGTACCTTTCATAGCAAACATACAGAAAAAATGCTCTCGTACTGGCGTTCAAAAAACTCGAAAATGCTTCACGCTCATTAGGCGCTTTAAACCATTCATTGCACCACTTTAAATGTCAAAAAGTGTCTTTGAGTTTACAGTGGAGGTAATGCTTCTTTGTAAATATTTGCTAGAAATGATACTTAGTTTTAAGCTACAAAGGTTAGTTATTTTAAACGATTGCCTTATTTATCGCGGTGGTTCTTATCTTTTTTAATGAAAATCGAATTAGCAATTTAAGAGTTACAAGCAATTTGTCAAGATGAGACAGTGAATTTTGGGGTGGACGTTTTTTAAATTTAAAACTTTGTATCATATCATCTATAGACAAAGTAAAGTATCTTAGTTAGATATTTAATAAAAATGGCTATTGAAACAGAACTCGTCGTAAGAGATTTTAACAACGAAAAATATTACGAAAAGTATCATACTCGTATGTTAAACAAAGAATTGTTTAGCAAGCTGCTGGAGTTCAAACAAAGCAAAACGTTGCAGGATATTTATTATTATAGCTCTCTTGCCGTACTCGACATCTCAATCTTTATGGTTTTGTTT
The DNA here is from genome assembly GCA_018249855.1 of Eueides tales michaeli. Taxonomy (NCBI): domain Eukaryota; kingdom Metazoa; phylum Arthropoda; class Insecta; order Lepidoptera; family Nymphalidae; genus Eueides; species Eueides tales. The sequence goes on from DWMZ01004776.1 coordinate 2,914, forward strand.
TGATTACCCTCTCTAATATTTCCTTCTATTTCAAAATTTCAAGTGTGTTCTACATTACAAACATCTTTAAAATTTCTGCAAAAATGTTAAAGATGCACTTATTTATGAAACTTTTAAAAATATTTGTAATAATGTTTTACTTAAATTTTATAAATCTATAAATGAAATCAGTAAATTATTACTGTCTATACATTTTAAAAATCTTATAGGAGACTTTTATGAATGTCTATTACATTAATAAACATACTGTCGTGCAAAATTCCTTCAAAATTCAGTGCTTATTTTATTTAAATAAATTGATAAATAAAAATTACTAGTGTTAAATAAAAATATTTTATACAGTCCGGTACGTACTTTACCGAAGGGCGATAATCCTCCTCTTTGGGCAGATTCAGGTCGATCGGCCGATGCACATTCGGCCCAAGGTGTATCACAAGTAGAAGTTAGCGTAAGATAGCGAACACCGACTTGATATAAAGTCCGAAGGACACCTAAACTACCACCTATAGCGTGTCCTCCTTCAACACCCACCAGAGAGCAAAGACGATGATTTGCGTGAGCTGTTAAAATATCTGTAAAACGTAATAACATAAAACAAAAATAAAAAAAGTATACAAAATGCTCAAGAGTACCTACATCATTAAATATTATGAGCTATTAAAGGAATTTTGTTAATTATTCTAAATCGTCCACCTCTACATGTTATTAAAGGCAACCCTTGTTACAAAAGGGTTTCGGCCGGTGAAAGAGGCCCGTTGTGATTTCTTCTTGATATTAGGATAGACACCTGCTTTGTGTAAATACTTACTGAGATTGTAATATCAAGAAAATATATTTTTAATAGGTATTCGGTAAGAATTCCGTTTTATTGGACATATAAAGAGCTTATTATTATAATATACAGATTTACAAAACAATAATAATAGCGTGTCTTCAGGCTTTTATTATTGAATAATTTGTCGAGTATATAAGTGAAAAATAAGTATTTATATTAACTAACAATAAATATTTTTAAAATGTCTTAATGTGCAAAGGCATTTTACGTTGGCAGCTTGATTTATTATAACACTAATGACTATTCAGAATAAAGCAAAATACATAATTTTGCTTTAGGAAAATTCAAGACGATAAAATTAATTCAACTTAGATTTTTAAGAGTTAAAAAGGCTTTTTATATGCTAATCTGCAAATCGTAAATTACATCAAGCTACGGCGGAGAGAGGTAGAAGCTTATTTAATATAGCAAAATACAAAAATATATAAAATATGCTTACGACAAAAAAAAACTAAAAAATATTAATATTAAAGTAAAGTGAAATCAAAAAATATTTAGTTCAGTTCGAATTACGAGAACTGGATGAAAAATGAGCCAATATCTTCTTCCATCATTTTAAGTAAGGAAAATAACCCAACAATGGCAGCTAATTTCTTGAGTAATTTATGGAGCTTTACGTAAAACAAAGTAATTTTTATCCTTGGAAGTCTAGAAAGAGTCATATATGAAGAACACTAGCTCCTTTTTTTATGTGATTTGTTATTACTATGTGAATCTAAGTACATTTGTTATGTGATTTGTTATTACTATGTGAATCTAAGTACCTACACGTTATAAGCATTACCATTTTTTTATATCTTTGGTTAGTCAAGACAACTTACCATCGGCAGAAGTGCAGAATGTTAATTGTGGATGATACTTGTCCGTCAGCCTCTGTATTAAGTCTATTTGTTCAAAGGTCAACTGCACTGCGTCCCGGTGCTGCGCGTCGCAAGGCACGTACGCAGCCCAGAACTAAATACATTTTTTACATATTTACTACTTTATAATATAACAATACACGTTATTATTCTTATAACTTTTTTATTATCTTAGCATAACTCAGTTTCTTATGAAATTTAGATACTTATCAAGGGTGTCACTTTCAATAATAAATTCTAAATATCACACTAAGTATGTTATTTCTGTAACCAACTATAAATAATGTAACTTCTAAAGTAAAAAAATAAAGAATGGAAGGCATACTTAATCCATTTGTAAGTGAAATAATACATTCTTTATCTGACAAAATACAAAGACGAGTAAGATATTTTTACTCGTAGTTGATTTGAAACCATGCACGAATTGCATTTCGAAGCCGCTTCGGAATATAAATTTGTATGCTTTGTTCACAGTGACATGTAATAGAAAACGTGATAGTCACAGCATTAAAATACTTTTGAATGATTGACTAAAACGTCTCTGACTGAATTAGATTTTGCTTTGCCTCACCTGAGCTGCTACACGACCATGTTTTAATCGTGGAAGATCGGTGTGACTCCAAGAACTCGTAGCCCAAGGTGATATGGTTCTCAAGTCGTCGTCGAACCTATTTTTTTATAAAAAATACAATTACAACAGGTACTTGATGCCAGTCCTGGCACCGGGGCACAAGCTTGCGACTGTAAACGTAGCGGTTGTTAGTTTAAATCCCACTAGAGGCATAGAAATTGAATGAATTTAATATTTGTAACGAGCTAGAAGCGCAAGCGCAAGTCTAGAGTTCGGTGTAAGAAACGCAAGTATTTTATTAACTTCACCCTATCTTCCTAGGTCTCTAGGACTGTAGCCTGAAGCATGAAAATAAATTATATATATATATATATATATATATATATATATATATATATATATATATATATATATATATATATATATATATATATATATATATATATATATATATATACTTTAAATATACATAATACGTATGTTATGTGTACGTAATATTATCAATCAATCAATAACAGAAAAAATAAATCAAGAATAATCTTGACGAATAATAATTAGTATACTTATACATCCTCTGTAAGGTAAGATTCATTATTTACAGACTATTAACACGCGGTGATTACATTTTTGTTCAGATAGCTACGGACTACCGTACGTGAATATTCAACAAATAGTCAATGTATCTCATATTATTGTTATGTTATTTGTTAATATTTTACAATTATCTTTTTTGGTTTCCATAGCTAGTGTTTGAAACAAAATGATATATGCATTGTAAAATTTATTCATGAAAAATATTTTACCATTTATTGAAAACCATGGACAGTCCTTACTTAATTTTTAAATAATTCCATGCACACATAAAATCTGAGAAGTAATATATTACCGAAAATCCTTGATTTTATTGTGCAAAAATTTTCTTATGTTCCATGGTAAATCATTATGCCCATCAATAAGCGGAGTATCATGAAGAAGTCTCTCTGCAAGGCGCAGACGTTCATGCAGAGGTGCGCCAGGAGGAGCGCGCAACGCCAAGGGTCCTGCTACACACGCCGTGCCAGCCACTAGTACCAGTATTGCAACACAGCACCAGCGACGGTGCCATGCAGACACTCCTATGTATAAAAAAACCACTATCAACTTTAACTTCTGTGAAGACTACGTAAATGTATTTTTTAAAGTTTTTACATTAAGAACTTTTATTCTCGTTTATGCTACATGCTATAAATTCGCTATGTTGTTTATATTACAAGTAATTAATTTATTAGCCAAGCCAAATTAATCGTGTACATAAATATAAATGTAAATGTTTATGTGAATACGTTTCAAATATATTGTAGGCAGCACATATATCACAAGCTATTTAGGTCATAGCAATACTAGTCGGAAGCTTTCCGATAATCTACTTGTCAAACTCAACATTACTAGATCGGTTTGGTTGGAACTTATAGACGAGTAAATTGATAACATTATGAAACATCATACTTAGAAACTGGCAACATTAACAATAACAGAGCTTAATCGGCGACGCATGAAGTAACTACTTATTTACAATTACAAATTAGCTTATTTGTGTTATCATCACAAGAATTAGATTATTGAGACTTGTCGTGGCGCAGCAGTATAAGCGAATGACTATAAAGGTCGTGTGATTCCGGCTTAGAATAGGATCAGCCTGGTAGGTCTGATGGTGTCGTAAGAGGCGACTAAAGTACGTGTGGGAGAGTCATGTTGTCAGCAATGACAACACGCATGGGCAGACTCGACCGGATCATTACTACTCCCGGTATTTAAAACCGTTGTTAAGTAGTGACTTTGGTCACTGCGTTTCGCATTATGTAATACCGTGCCCCGGTGCCCATCCCCAACTCCTCTCTGGAATATGTAAGCGGTACTAAAAAGAAACTACCCCAGGAGGGTACCAGCGTCTCCGATGCTGGAGAATCCCTCCCTGAGTCTTCAAACTCAAGCCGCTCGTTGAATTCTGGGGAGGGCATAGTACCGCACATTTTACAAGGCAAACGAGGCGTACGTTCCACGGCAGCCCCTGCTACTCTCAACGTTGACTTTTCTAACATCAGGGGTCTACACTCAAACCTGAATGCCGTCCACCACCATCTTGAGAAGGCACAGCCGGCCTTGTTATTTCTGACGGAAATCCAGATTGCCCGAAGGAGCGACACAGCCTATCTTCTATACCCCGGCTACAAAATAGAACATAATTTTATACCTCATGCCGGAGTTGCTGTGTATGAAAGGGAGGACATGAATTTCCGTCGTCTTGTCAATTTTGAAGGTAGGGACGGGATCGTGTCCGAATCTACGCATGCCTGTACAGGTCCCATAGTGATAATGCAGAAACGAATCGGCTCATGGAACACATGCAATCGGCTATTGACGATGCGCTCGCACAGATCCCCACTGCAGAGGTCGTGATACTTGGCGATTTTAATGCGCATAATGCCAGTTGGCTAGCACGGTCTCGCACCACCAACCACGCGGGAAGGGCTGTATTTGACCTTGCTATGGCGAATGGATTGTCCCAATTGGTTGAGTCGCCGCCTACGTGAATTTCATACGTGGACAACTACAACGCCTTCTTATTGGACCTTCTACTAACTTCACATCCGGAACAGTACCAGGTTGTCGTCGATGCCACTCTAGGGTCTTCAGACCATTGCCTGGTACGGAGTGCTGTGCCCATTAAAGGCGTCAGTCGCAGAACATCAGCGACTCGTCGTGTCTGGCACTACAAGTCAGCAGATTGGGATGGGATGCGTACATTTTACTCATCTTATCCCTGGGGCTCCGTTTGCTTCTCTTCTGATAATCCTAGTGCCTGTGCCGCTGCTGTCGCTGACGTGGTTCTACAGCATATGGAACTTTATATTCCTAGCTCTGTAGTGTCAATCGGTGACAAGTCGCGGCCTTGGTTTGGTACGTCATGCAAACTTGCTGCTTCTAGCAAGCGCGAGGCATATCGAATCTGGGCCGAGGCACTTGTCACTAAGGATCCAAAGGTGCCTCTAGGTACTTTAAGTGACAAATTGCCAGAACAAGGTCCGAACACATCGTCAAAATCGGCGATTAGCTTGAGAGATTTCCTTCCGGAATTCGACAGTATTGGGCCCTTTCAAAGGCTGCACCTAACAACTTTAGCCAGCCTTCGCGTCCGCCGCTACGCACTGAAAATTACATCTTGGTCCTGCAGCTTGCCTCGAACTGGACTATGGATGACCGAAGAACAACGTCGCCGACTATCCCGCGGTGTCAGAGCTCAATGCCTGACGTTAAATCCAGTCAGAAAGCTATTAGGCGACCTCTGTCTTCCTTGGACATCCACAAGTCGAGTAGGCCAGATGGCATTACTCCCCTTGTACTCCGTTCATGTGCTCCTGAGCTGACTCCGGTGCTAACGCGTCTATTACGGCATTATTTCTTAGTCGGCGTAGTCTCAGATTCATGGAAGAGTGATTTTATCCACCCGATTCCGAAAAAAGTCGATTGTTAGTCTGGACATGGCGAAGGCCTTCGATCGAGTGTGGCACGGGACACTCCTTGCGAAACTTCCATCTTACGGGCTTCCCGAGAGCTTATACAAGTGGACCGCTATCTTTCTCAGTGGGCGCAGGGTCAAGGTTACTTCGGGACACTCCGGCGGTGCAATTATTTCTTGGGAAAATGTCGAGCAGTGCCGCAATCAGCTTGTCTTCCGTTGAGGCATCCCTCAAGAACGTGTCCGTATGGGGTGAAAAGAACCAGATTCATTTCAATCCCCAGAAGACACAAGCCTATGCGTTAACCGCCAAAAAAATCCTATTTGTCGTATCACCAGTTTTCGAGAACACTCCCATTAAAGCCGCGACCAGCATCAGCATATTGGGCCTCAGCTTTTCGAGCGACTGCCAGTATCGCGATCATCTAGAAAGCAAAGCCAAGTTGGCCTTGAAGAAACTGGGTATCATCAGCAGAGTGAGACAGTATTTCACGCCAAAACCCCGTTTGTCACAACAGTTCTCAGTTATAAAATAAAAATAATAATTTTAGGAAATTGAAACAGTGAATTAATACTTAATACATTTCTTGCGCGATATGAGAATTGGATTTCCATACAATTACATACAAAATTATTTTTCTTTTTAAATTAACAAAAAAACATTAAAAAACGTACATTTTTTAAAACATTCTTTTAATAAAAACTTGTTTTTAAAAAGCTTTTTTTGTTCCGTAACGCACTTTCTCACATTACAAAACTAATTTACAGTTTTTATTACTTACGTGAAGAATTTGCTGTTGTGGTGGAACTGTGACTGGTGGTCGATGTAGTAGGTGGGAGCCATTGAGAAGACTTACAGGCACTACAGGATTTTCGTTGTGATCGCTCTGTTACATCTGGTGCTGGAGCCGGACGCTTCTTACCCTGTTAATTAGTTACACAATATTAATTATAGTTGTGACTTTCTTATGCATAGGATGATTATTTATATAAAAAACTATTACTTCTGAGTGTGTCTTTTTTTAATGTCTAAGAGTATAAGATACTCCTGCTATTAACGCTTTTATGTAGCTATAAAATATTTTTTTAGTGTACTATGATGGCATGCGATAAAAATAAGAATACCTAGATAAAATTTTAGTTTTAATAAAATCTAAGTGCTGTGTAATGACTTTTAAAAACCATAAATCTCTGCCAGAGTTGTATCTTATAAATTAAATTATATTTGTTATACATAATTACTTTATAATATTTTTTCAAATTTAATCTGGTCATACTAAATAAGAATTGATAAGTAAAAGTTATATATTGCTGTGATTTTCCACGATATGCGATATCTTTCAAATTTACCAAAGTAGATTCGTAGGTCGAGCAACAAATTATTGTTATTTTTTACTCAGGTGGTATCAAACAATAAAAATGTTGTGTTTTACTTGTACTTTTGAGTTTTAGAAGATTTGTCGATTATTTTTTGTTATATTTGTGGTGTAAATTTTATCATTAAAAAGGTTTAAAATGATATTAATAAAAATATGCACAGGTATCAACCCATACTTAAAGTTAAAATAAGTGCTGAATATGTATAATTATATTTTGAAATATTAAAATACTTAATAAAGTATACTATATCTATGAGGATGGGTTAATTGTAATTTAACTTACATGTGTATCATAAAATATTGATGGAATTCTATCATGGCTGGAACTACAGGTGCAATGAGCGTGTGTGGTTCTTGGTGCCCTCCCTACTTTATCAGTTTCTACAAATGTTTGCGCCTCATCGACTAATTCATTTCGAATGTTTCTTGAACCAAACGCATTCTCGTCTTGCGGCCAAGATTCCGCTATTCGATCTCTGTACCGGTCACTTGGAAAATCATTGTAAGATAGCTGCCTTCTTATGCTCCTGCACCGACTTCGATTATCAAGTGTAGAAAATTTAATAAGCGGTGCATTTCTTACTAAAACTTCGTCATTATTTACAAAATTTCGAATCTTACTACTTTTTTGTATGTCAGCATTACCATTACGAAGTCGATCAAAACATTGATCAATATTCGATGAAAAATTTTCATATGTCGTTATATTGTTTTTCAAATCATCTTTTGATTGCATGCTCGAAGACGAAAAAATGCAACTTTGACTGTCCATTTTTTTATGAGTTTTATCTACGAGAGATAACATTGATAACCTTTTCAGTGAGTTTGTAGAACTTGATGCTATTTCTGAAAGTTGCAGGGAATTTTGAGGTTTTTTACTAATTGCTTCACCCTTAATCTTCTTTAAATTTGACAATTTTCTTTTTATTTTTTGAACTAAAGTATTTGTTGGATCGTACGAGATAAATTGTTTTGATATGTAACTTGAAACACCAATTGTTTTACTTTTGTAATGTTTCCTATCGAGACTTCTATGTGATCCAACAGCTAAGCTACTACGTCCAGTATCTCTCCTTATTCTTTCTATGTCGTATATATTGAGAGTGTGTCCACGCTGCTTGACGGAGTCCCGATAACAGTTCAAGTAGTTATTTTGTCGCACGTTACAGTTACACACTAAATCAAAATCTTGTTCTGATATCGGTTCATTAATGCAATGCCTTTGGGAAGCCAGTGCCAAACATGCTTCACAATCCACTCCAAGTAGTAATTCGAGGCTAGTGTTTCGAATAAATCCGTCACTAAAAGTTCGTGATCGAAAGTTTGATCCATGTTGATTGCCATGAGGTTCGAAGTCAGAAGGGCAAGAACCTTCTCCTGCAGAGTTAGAAA
>DWMZ01004777.1:0-11445 GCA_018249855.1 Eueides tales michaeli
TGGTCTTGTACGCAATCCATGCTTGCAATCAATTGCCCCCAAAATAGAGACTTCCCGTTACGATGGTCACAGTTTAAACTTATGTTTCCGCGTAGGAAAAGCAATTTTTATTAATTTACGATATATTTAGGACACGGTTAAGTAAAATATTGTTATTTTTCGAAAATATTTTTCATTTATTAAATATTATGCAGGTAATGCCATATATTGTATAACAAAATATGCATATGTTGTAAAAATAGTAAAACTTTATACCTTACTAAGTATATTTGATGTAAACGCAACGACCTTTGAGCATGATTTTTTTTTTAAATTAAAAATAAGTGCTCAGATAATGTTACCTATATCTTCCAAAAAGTCACCTGTGCTAAAAAAAAATTGTCACGTTCCGCCCGATTTAACTGGTTAAAGAATAGTTCTCGACTTTTAAGCCTAGTTAGCTAACTATCTGGCTTATTTTTTTTCTTTTTATTACTTTCTTTTTGCACAAGAATCTGTGACACATTTGTGCAACTGCTAATATGAAATGGCGGGGTAGAGGCAACTCAAAATTTTCATCTGAAACAAACAAATTAAATACCTTTGTAATCTTCATATATTTCTCTTCTATGTAAACCAAAAAAAAAAACAAATCATAAAATGTATATTGTTTCAGCTCTCTTAAAAAAAGCATTTCTTTAAAAAAACCCAAAACAAAAACTCGAGATAAATGCACTTCAAAGTTTAGTACGATTAGTACGTTTGTAATACTCTAATCAGCTACTTCTGGGCCATATAGGCCTTCCTTTTTCCGAAAAAAACTCGATCTGCTTGAGTTGGTCATCAGCAAACAGGGACAGGGAGAAAAGAGCGCGCCCAAGCAGTCGTAAACCTCACTGCTTTTAGTACTGTACCTGTACCTTAAAAATTATTCTGAATTAACCAATAAAACGTTGCCGTCACATTCTTAGAATAACAAAATCTGATCAATAGAAAAATCGAATCCTGTCGTTGGTAACGACAACGACAGGTTGTGGGTTCAATCCCCTCTCGAGAAAATGAAATATTTAATATTTTCAAATTAAATATTTAATGTGAACACACAATGCCTCAAAATCGGCGGAAAGTGGGGAACGAAAGTGGAACGGAGTGTCTTACAATAAGGTTCCCAAGTTCCCTCTGCCTATCCCGCCATGCGCGATACAGCGTGAAGCTGAGAAAGTGAGTAATAAAAAAATCTTGATTTTGCGTGCCGCCGATCGCGCTGAATGCTAAATAAATCAAATTAATAATAAAATAGCTCCGATACGTGATAAATTAAATAAAATAGGGGGTACTTAAAGTACCTGTTGTGTCATATTCGCTTGTAGTGTGCGTATTATATTTATAATTTATTGTATACCTTACTAATAACCGGTCCTGGCTTAGTACTTTGAAATAAATTCTTTAGATAAGGTGAAAAACGCAACAAAATCCGGTTCGGCATGATTTCGAAGAAGTTCGATTTCCGCGAGGTGCAACAACATGTACGTTTGCGATGTTATTTAGTCTGGCTGATCGTGGCCGATCGTGGTTCTATTGAAAACCCAACGAATTCAGAAAGTAAAACATTATTATTATGGCAATAATAGGTATGATATATTTTTAAAATCCTGAAATGAAACCCTTCAATATACTGATACCCATATTGTAGTATTTAAGGATTTTTTTATGAAGAACAATGACGTCGCAAGCCGGCCATGTTTAATATTTTTTTAACTATTCTGCCTGTTAGATTCGTTAACGATCATATCTCCAATGTAACTAAAATATACATTCATACGCAAAAAACATAATCGTTTTTAGGCAGTTGGAAAAAAATGTAATTTTCAATCAACTCCTTGCATGTATTATACAAATGATTGATAATTCATTGATAAAATAATTCATTTAAAATCATAAAAGTACGCAATCAGTGATTATATGACATGAAAATATCAATGCACGCTGTCGTATACATATGTCCCCAATGTGTCACTACTTTTTATGTTTAATTGTTGACTAATAATTAAACATAAAAATTAGAGCTCATGATTGTATTCTAAATACAATAACACGTAATTTTAAATTATTGTGTCATAATTTCCGTTACCGGAAATTATAATATTCTACATACACATCGTAACAAAAAAAAATGTATTTTCACTTTTATGCTATGATCGTATAAATGGATGTATGGTATAAATGGATTTAACTACCATGACTCTCTGTGCTATTCGGACGGTCACGTGTTTTCTATTTTCTCTATTATAAAAAAAACGATAGAAATATTTTTTTGTACATTTGATAAATTTATAAAAAACACAATGGAGCAGGAATAACTAGAGAAATAAGTGTGTTTTTAATAAAAGCTATTGAGGGTTATAAGCATATTCCATTGGCACATAAGCAAACTATACTAAATAATTAAACTATAATAAATAATGAAATGCCTTAGCTTACCTAAGTTGTTAACTGTGATTAAAATTGTGGACTAAGTATTTCTTAATATTAGTGCTTACAGAATAACAATATAATATATTATTAATATTTTTCAAAACCTTTAACGATAGAATTTATAAATATCATTCAGCATTATACTGAAATGTAAATGTTGCAAAAGACAATTTGTCTCTTGTTGGTGGCTTAAGAATCATAATTAGTGGTCAGACACGGTAATTTAGATTGGCCTTCGTGACCAGCCCAGGTATGCATTGACAGACGCAAGCGCATGATCTATGATATGGATACGTCATAACGTCAACTTACGTGATGTGCCGATTTAATAGTTACTTGTATTTTGTGTCACTTTCAATTCGTGTCATATATATGCATACTGATTATATTTTCTACAGATTATATAGAAATTTTAGTAAATGTATTTAAATGACTAACAGTTTTTATTTTATAAACTTTCATGAAATTGATCATCTATTTATTTAATAATACTTCTGTTCCAAAGAAATCTATTCGTGACATTTTTTTTTTGGATTTTGTATGTTTCCAACAAACAAATTTAAGTTTACTATTGTATAATATAAACGAATAAATAAATATTAAAGAATCGTGTAAATTCGTTTGTTGTATTTCGTTTAAAGTAAATAAAAAAATGAGTAAAGAAGTACATACATAAAGGAACGAAACACTTGATCGTGAGGAATCTTGCCACAAATAGGGGGAATAAGGTGTGTTTTACGAGGTTTTCCGCCATATGACTGAATAATCTTAGTGAGAGGAAATAAAAGCATCCGTCAGTTGTCATGGAGATCGAGCACATCCTAATGAGTGCAAGGACACGTCGTGTCAAAACGGCGGAACTCTGTGTGATAACAATTACCTGGAATGAATACCTACAGGTGTTAAAAGTTATCGTTCAAAAAAATGACGAAATTAAAATCATTTTTAACTGGCAAAAATAATATTTATTAGACTATTTTCAACTTGACACAAAAAAATATTTTCATTTTTTTTTACAAATTAATAATTGATGTTTTTTTTAATTCTTTTTTTAGCTCTACGCACATAGGGCAAATGGAACCTGGGAGCTTAATATAAGATACTCTGTTTCCAATAGGTTACTTCCATTCAATGGTTACTGTCGAATACTGGCAAGGCCTAAAATTTCAAATATTTCCTTGAGTTATTTGTGGGGTCGAGCCCACAACTTATCGAACAGTCACAGTTACAGTCGACGTTTTGTGCCTCTGTGCCTGTGGCAAATGAATATTGTTAATCAAATATGCCGATTAAATATGTATACCACATAAATTAAACCACAGATAGCTCTTAAAAATTAATAATTAATTATGACACGGCATTAACAATTTTTAAGAGCTATCACATCACTAATAAAGCTATCAAATAATTAATTTATATACAAATACAAATGTTGCTACTGCAACGATTTTATGTAATTTCTTTATTGTCAAACCTAAAAACTGTGTCAAATAAAGTTAATTAATAAAAAAGCATCATAAAAAAGCACCAAGTGATATCACGTTTATTTTATAGATGGCAGTAGTAAACTGCAACGCGTTTGTGCCAATTGATAAAATCTCAAATTGATAAAATAAAAGCTTAAAGCAATTATATTACCGCAATTATAATAATTTCATGGTATAAAGATAAACTTAGAAAACGAATATAATTGCAATGATTACATATATTTTTTTGTTACTTTTCTTAATTTTAACTACTGAACAACAGATGGCATAGTTGTGCGATATTACTTGCAGTTAAAATAAATTAAATATTATATTTTATCTAAAAATGTTTCAAACTCTAAGAACATTAATTATCTTGGAAATGTTTTCATTTTGGCCAAGGCAGCCCGATTTTTTTACTCTCGAGTGGAAACTACTCTATTTAAAAAAAAATACTCAGTCCAGAGAAAAAAAAACGATGTCCATTCTTATAACAAAAAAGATTCTTCAATTTGACGTAGTTTATTTAAATAGTCACGTTCTATAGTATTTGGAGAAAATGATAAAGTCATTCTGACAGTAAAATCGGTGTACATTTCAAAAGCCTTTATATATTTTTTAATAATATAATCTAGTGAAAGTAGAAGTCGACATTCGATTGCTATGCAATTTTATAATAATAAAACGGCAGACGGCAGACTTTAATATAGCTCTATAATCTTCCAATATAAAATAAAATAGCTCTGAAATTTTCCCTTTTAATCTTTATTCACATATGCATACATAATAGTTAATACGAATTGAATTAAGTTAAATAATATTTTATTTACTTATGATTTGATCCTTAATTTAATATTATTTTTTCTGTTTCCCGCTGTGTTTCGCATATTGTAGGGTAGGCAGAGGGAACTTAGGAACCTCTGTACACTCCGTTCCGACACGGAACTTGTGGGGTACTTTCCGTCGAAATTGAGATATTACGTGTCGGGTGGCAGAATTCAACACCACGTTTTGCCTTGTTACCAACGATAAAAAATGTAAATATTAAATATTGAAACAAATCCTCGATTGGGGATCAAAGTCTTAACCTGTCGCATTTACGTTTTGCACCTTTGCGCTCACGACAATTATAATTATGTTTAATCTGTAGTAGCAACATTTCAAATTGTGCGTTTTCAATTTCAGGTACTCACCATCAATGATTATGATTAAGTCTATAAACCGGTCTTACAAAATGATATCTGATTGCAATTACCTAATTACATCATGTGAAATTTTGAGGGACTCTACAATATCGTGACAGTGGCTCAAGTTAAAATGACTTCAGAAGCTGCATACGAAATGCAATTAAGAAAAGATGAAGAACAGAAGGAAAATAAGCCAAAACTTACACCATCTGCTGGGAAAATTTTCTACAAGCCTGGCGTAATTGAGGAGGAAACTGATGAAACGAGCGTGCTTGATAGCTCTATGGTAGAATCTCCTATGCTTGGTATCGGATATGGTGGTAGCGGGTTTTTGAGGCCGCCGTTACATCAATCTGCCAGTCTTCATAGAATACCAACTTATAGTAGCTCCATCGGGCACAGCACTGTGTATCGGCATGACGCTTGCAGGTAGGCGCGTTATTTTTCAATAAGCATGAACTTTCCTAGTTTTGAAACATATTAGGTAAGCAAAAGGTTAATATTGACAACCACTTGATGATCTAATTATAACATAATTTTTACTTGGAGGTTTTCTAACAGGTTTTACAGTTTTGATTATCTATCTATACTTATAAATAAATCTGTAACTGATCACTCTTTGTACATAGAAGTAATGTTAAATAGAATAGGGGACTTTAATTAACGGGTCAAAGAAGTTTTTTAATTTTTGTCTGTTTGTTGAAGTTTTCTAATTTTTGTCTGTTTGTTTTTGTGTTTGTAGATTTAAATGCACTTTCTGCGGTTTCACTATTATATTTTGACAACTTTCTATCAATACTTTATCTAAAAACGTATAAGAATTTGAACAAAGCAGGATATGAACCCGCCTCTTGGAAACCGTCCAAGCGCTCTGACCAACTAAGCCATTCGTTCTCACCACGTCCAAATTACTATACGCTTCTTACAACTTATTTATGTTGCTAGCATCTCTGTAGGGAGATTTTTACAAATTTCCGCTACCCAAAGACAATTGGTTAGAATTATCGTTTGGCAAGAGCTATTTATTAAATATTTTTACTATTTTTAAACTGTTATTCCACACTTAAGAAGGAAAAAAATTAATTTTCTATCAATATTTAGTGTTTGGTTTATTAAAATCGGTTAATAAATAAAAATGAACGTCAATTTAAAATATTTAGTACGGCAAGATTACTAACAAATGTTTATTAATTTGGCTGAAATTTCACTTTTCAATGTATACATATTGTCTTAAAAGTGATATTGTTATTAAAACGAGAAAGTACTTGACTAAAATAGTGTGATACAAGAGGGGTGAAGCCGCGGGAGGTCGCTAGTATGTAATCATTATCTAGATATGACAACTAAGTTATTTTAATATTACTTAGCTTTTCTCTTTATAACGAAGGCATGAACAGTTATAATATACAGATTAGAATATAAATTATTAATTTACTATATAATATCGAAACGTATTTCATATCTGATAAGAACATTTCTAGAAACTTAAAACATATACGAAAAATATGTATACAGGGTCATGTAAGGTAGAGAAAATCCGTCGTCAAAAGTGACGTAATGGCTGAAGTGACATACAAATACATTAGTTCCATATTTTATCGTTTAATCAAATAACGTTAACTATCTCGCTATTTGTTTTCGACAAATTCTGACATTTTCGGAGATAAAAATAGCAAATGACTTGACTTTGTAATCTTTAAGGGTCGAACGGAACTGATTCATTATGTAAATAGAAAAATACTTACTTTTGAACCATATGATAAGCCACGTGAGGTAGATACATAAAAAAAATCTCTCATCTTGTTCCTGAAGCGAATTATTTAAAGAGTTTGCCTGTATTTGGTAACATATTTTACGTAGTCTTAGTAAGGACACCTTGACCGACTTGTTTGATTGAATTGTCGTGGTATTTTTTTTATATATAAAATTATAGTGCAACGAGAAATTTTATTCTTTAAATATATTCTCAACATTAATAATATTTTCTATATGTAATACACCATGTGCATATATTATTGTATCAATCTTTATTAACTGAACATTTATTATGCTAAGTAAATATTCAAAATCTATTATGCGTACTTTGTAAGCACTGTAAGTGTTGATTATTTTTAATAAATAAAACCCATTTATGATAGACAATGATATTTTTCAATGTGTAGGTATATACTTTCTAGAGTGGAATGTTATCTAGGCACCTAGCTATGCATAGGCACCGTAAATCAAATCCTTGACAATTCAATATCTAATCAGGGCAAAGATAAATTCTTCACTTATCGAAATAGTTTAGTAAAATTTTCGCATAAGAAGGCACACGCGTTCCTTTGTCTTTTTATTATATTAAATAATTTGTATATATAGCTATATTTTGTGATGTTTTCAAGATTTAACAGTGTTTTTTAAAATGAAAATTCAAAAACAAGTGAAGTGTTTGGAGATGCGACGTAGACGTAAATAGTAGTGATAACACATTATCATTGTTGACCGTTTGTGTTCTACTTTCGTTGAATTGTATTGGAGTAACAAGGTGTACCTGTCTTGATGGGTAATCTTACAAGGCAAAGTTAGTTAATCTGTATATATATATTTTTTTCAATAATTAAACGCTTTATACTTGCAAATCGCTATTAATGTGCCTATTTTACGTTACGTTGTATGAAATTAAATTTTATAAATAATATCTACACATTATTAGTATCTATTAAGGCAAAGCGGGGCGTTTCGCGTTGAGTTCCGCCACACCGCTACGCGACAGGAGTTAAAGTACAAAGTGGAAAAAACCAAAGTGTGTACCTTTTTTATTATTTTTTTTATTGAAAAGACACGGCAAACGAGCGTACGGGTCACCTGATGGTAAGTGATCACCGCCGCCCACGGCCCCGTGTAGCACTAGAGCAGCTACAGGAGCGTTGCCGGTCTGTAAGGTGGATGGGCACCGGGGCTCGGCATTACCCAATGCGAAACGCAGTGACCAAGGTCACTACTTAACGCCGGTTTTAAATGCCGGGGGTGGTAACAATCCGGTCGAGTCTGCCCATGCGTGTTGCCATTGCTGACAACGTGACTCTCCCACTCGTACTTTAGTCGCCTCTTACGACACCATCAGTGCCAGGGTGATCCTATTCTAAGCCGGAATCACACGGCAAAACCTAAAAATCACACGGTACCTAGGGTTAAGACACTTCGTTACTAATACAACGGCGTGACTTAACACTAGTTTCCCGATTTCCCCTCTATGTGCCTGCTATGTGCGGTATAAAGCCTAAAATAAAAAAAAAATCTTAGGTCTCATGAATTTGATCTAAATCCACTCTTTCGTCGTCTCTCGTTTCGATGCTCACTTTCTCCCGAATTGTTGTGAATGTTGAATAGCAGAACTCAATGCCTCGTTACCAGATCCAAGAATTTCCCCACTCTAGTAGGGATCGAACACACAATCAGTCGCGTTTACAGTATGAGGCTTGTCAAATTGATTTAAGAACTTGAAGATCTGGAACATCTGGTAATCTCCTGATTTGGATCCGTAAGGCATATACAAAAGAAAGCATAATTAGCAACGTCAATAAAGGAAGATGAAAAATGTATACTGTTGATATACGTCAACAGAAAAATATTCAGCATCGAAATCAAAGATCTAAAATATTTGTGTTTCAACTGAAAGTAGTTAGTTGATAAGCAATTTTTCTATTTTTTTTTAAAATGCCAAACGTCCATTAATATATATACTTATAATAAATCTGTAACTGATTACTATACTTGGAAGATATCTTGGAAGATATCTTTTTATAGGGGATATTTAATGTAGTAGAGTCCAAAATAGTGATTTATGAAAAATAAAAAAAACACATAACTCAGCCTCACGCTGAATCCCGCACATGGCAGGGTAGGCAGAGGCAACTTGGGAACCTAGGTTAAGACACTCCGTTCCACTTCCGTTCCCCACTTTCCGCCGAACTTGAGGCATTGCGTGTTTAGTGGCGGATCTCAATGCCGCGCTTTTGCCTTATTACCAGAGCGAAAAAATGAAACATTAAATAATTTAATTTATAAATATCAAATATTTAAATACCTCGAGTGGGGAGCGAACCCTCAACCTATCGGTTACAGTCACACGCTTGTGCAGCTGCGCCACGACAGGCCTAAAAAAATACATGCATTTAAATATTTAATTCGACCAAATAAGTACTTAAATTTTAATTTTTAATGTACCTATAGATATTGCCTTAAAAGTGATCATTTTATTAAATCTAGAAAATTATTGAGGTTAGTAAATAAAATAATGTTATACAATTGGGCGAAGCCGCGAGCGGGTCGCTAGTATACGATATAATTTTAATAGATGGCATTATAATCTTAAAAGCACAATAACAATAATGAGATTAATTTATTTACATTTTATAACTATATAACTCCTTTATTTACAAGCCGATTGAAATTAAACAAGCAACGTTAAGCTTGCCAAGTTAAAACAAACTTACGAATAAAAGCACAGAAAAACAGATAAATATTTTAAAACGCCACTAATATCTTTTTATATTGTTAACATTTAACATTTTTATATTGTACAGATGTTAACATTTTATTATAAATATATATTAAAATTTTGTAAAACATACAGCATTAATAATACATTTGATGACAAATTTAGTAATGAACAAAAAGAAAACAACTTATGTTTTTAAAAGGTTGTACACATTTACTGAATTGTATTGTCACAGTGTGATGACGAAAAAAAATTAAATATATATCCATCCACGTGTAGAGCCATATATGGTCGATTGGTGCTGGAGAGTACATTATGTGCCAACTTTATCCACATAATCCTTACTTATCGACTATAATCCCTTTCACCTTAATTTCCAGTTAAAATTTCGTCAAATTTCAAGGTTTATATAAGGTTTAGAACCGCTCCAAATGAAGGATACGCATTTAATCCGTGAAAATCAGTAAACATGATACGTGTCTAGATTATCGTGATTAATCACATCTAAATATCTTTCCACTTATACGTACGTTCACATCATTTTTAAACAAAATTACGATACAATTAAGGATATAATTATTGGTATTTGTCAAAAATTAAACTATTGTTATTTGTGAAAAACTATAAGTATTGTTATTTGTCAAGGATAGCATGTTTTAATGGGATTAAAATCGTAGCTGTCGTAAGTTTTAAAAATGTTAAATATACTCAAGCGTTAACTGTATTATATAAGCCTACGGCTTGCAGTTTTTTTTAAAAAATCTAAAATATTAATACTAAGCTGTAAGCAATTGATTTATATTATGAAATTATAAATGGTGTTAAATAAAGCTTAAAGTTAAGATTAATTGTAATAAAATTAATTGTAATAAAATATTCGGTTTTGCTAACCACATAAAAAATGCTTAAAAATTAATACATAATTATCTATAAAATAATATAATTATCTATAAATTGCACTAAACAAAGAATAACGTAACAATATTATAACAGTCTTGCATTTATGTAGTTTAGATTCTATAAAATATTGTATTGTATATTTATTATTTCTCCACACTAGTAATATTTCTTGAACTTGTTTTGAACACTGCCCTTTATAATACAAGCCATCGCTTGGATCCCAGTCTGCCGCAAGGTGCCGACGCCCTGGGTGGAACACGAAGTCGCAGTTTATGGTTAACCCAGACATAAGCGTAGCCGTACTCTTCTTTTCAAAACAGTCTTAACTACATACTTGCAGGAGGAACAGATTTCCTGGGAACCTCAGGTCAAATGCATAGGCATAGTGCTTTATTTGAAAGTTTCTTCTGGCCACACATCACGTGCATATGTCACAGAAAAACACAAAAATACTTATACTTATTGTGAAGTCATAGTGACTCGGTAGCATTTGAATACTCGTTATGATAAGACACACGTAAATCTCGACTCTTTAGATCGAAAACAGTAAACGTAGTGACTTGCCGCTATTGTTTTGGTTGTCTTTGCTACGTGGGTAAGAAGCTTGAAGTTAAAATGTTAAACATTATCAAATAAAATTTCATTGTGAAAAAAAACTGAGCTGATCCTCGATGCCTTTGTTAAAATCAAAGTACGATTCTTCTACATAGAGAAAATACTTTAGGCTTTAATTCCGCCATTCAGGTCATACTTTTTTTAAAATATTTGGGCTTGGGAACGTGGGCGTCACACACATTTTTGTATATTATAAATAATGTATATGTATGAGTAAATAATATATGCTATGATCCTATATATATTATTGTAAAATAAAATTTAATAAAACGTTACTATAATACACTTGACACGCACTTCACGTAAGTGTATGATTACGCAGCGGTAGAACGGGGCCAAT
>DWMZ01004778.1:0-11443 GCA_018249855.1 Eueides tales michaeli
AAGTATCATCAGCAAACAATACTATCTCATGGCTCCTTTCAACTAAATAAGGTAAATCATTTATATATATTAAAAAGAGGAAAGGACCAAGAATAGACCCCTGTGGGACCCCCATACTGATTAGTGATCCAGGAGATTTCATGCCCTTAACATCAACCTTCTGAACCCTGTTAGTTAAATAAGAGGTCAGAAGATCGAGTGCACGTCCTCTTATGCCATAATGGTGTAGCTTCATGATCAATGTTGAGTGCTGGACGCAATCAAACGCCTTGGATAAATCACAGAACATGCCAAGAGCATCCTGCGATCCCTCCCACGCCTCATAAATACTCTTTAAGAGACCTACGCCGGCGTCGGCAGTAGAGCGACCCTTAGTAAAACCATACTGTTTATCATGCATTAGCTTATTTGAATTAAAATGCATTAATATTTGATTTAAGATCATCTTTTCAAAGATTTACTGAATGAGGGTAGCACAGACACGGGTCGAAAATTGTTTGGATCTGATGTACTACCACACAATTTTCATAAGAGATAACTAAGAACCTGTGAACCTGTGAACCTGTTCACGCTGTATCCCGCACACGGCAGGGTACGCAGAGGGAACTTGGGAACCTAGTTTAAGACAATGCGTGTTGGAGAATTCAACGCCGAACTATTCCTTGTTACCAGAGCCAAGAAATGAAAACATTAAATGAATTTGAAAATATGAAATATTTCATTTCCTCGAGTGACAACTTGTCGTTTACAGTGACACGCTTGTGCCGCTGCGCCAAGACAGGCCCCAGGCCTCAAAAAATTAATTAACAAATAAAATTTGGCGATGATAATAAAATAATAAGAAACAGGCGAAGCCGTTGTGAGTCGTTAGTACTTACATACAAATGTATTGTACTGAAATGTACCTTCTTAGATAAAGATAAAACAAAATCAGCCTTGCTTTGATAAAAAGTTAATATCCTTTTAAGTAGAAATTATTCACAAAATTATCAGATCGCTGAAACGTTATGTAAAGAAAAAACTCACATATTATAATGAGGGTTGTGATCAATAAAATTGTTCTTTTTCCTTTGTATAAGTTTGTTAAATATTTTGGATGTACTCAAATTTTGTATTCTTTTCTTTTATTAATAAAGTTGTTAGAGTAATACGGGCTTGTGCCCCTGCGATATAATACAATATTCACTACCTCTGTCATCATTCACGACTGGTTTTTTATTGCTATCGTTGCTATAAATACTATATAATTTACCTTATATAACAAAACACTCATCATTGCTATACTGTTATTTATATAAATAAAATAATAATCGCATACATACCTTTGCAATTTCGTTGTCTATGAACCAATTAATATCCGAGGGCGGCAGGGAGTAGTCGGAGGAGCAGTTTAGTACTATTTGCTCGTCGGGCCTCGCTAATTTAGGAGCATCAATTATTACAGGGTCGTAAGTGCACTTCAGTACGAAAATTGGCTGCGCAGGTAAAATATAAAGTGGGGAACAGTAGTGTTTTAATAAAATACCACATACATACATACACTAGGTTTTCAGGTTCCCTTTGCCTACCCAGTTATTTGCGGGGTACAGCGTAGTTAAGAAAAAACAGTACGAAAATTATTACGGATGTTGTTTCAAATTCACTAACGAGTGTCGAGTTCATAACGAGTTAGATAGCCTTTTTTTATTACAAAAAACCAGGCTTCTTTCTTTTTTTTCTTGTCCTTAAATAAAAAAAAAATATAAAAAAGAATTTCAAACTTGTAAATTTTGCATCTTTTTTTTTTTAATTAAGCATTTTTTTAAATTTGTAATTACGAAGTATGTGCTTCTAGTGTAGTGAGGTCAGTCATAACGCAAAGGCACAAGAGTGACCGTTCTATATTAGAAGGAACGGAGTGTATTAACACTACGCTCCCGGGTTCCTTCAGTCTACCATTCTTTGTGCGGGAATAAAAAGTGCTTATAGTGATAAACCATTTACATATCATTTTACAGACTATCATAAAAGTGACTTCTGGATACATTTTTTTCACTTAAAATTCTAGCTTAAACGTTGATAAAATAAATACTTTTAGTTTGGGTTTAGAAATTGTTTGTCAATAAAAAACATGGCGCGGAGGTACAAGCGTGAAGGGTTCAATATCCACTCAGGGCATTAAATATTTTATATTTTCATTTTTTCGCCCTGGTAACAAGACATAGCGCTGTGTAGAGTTCACTCAACACTCACTCAAGCTCAACTCAACTCAGGAAAAAATGAGAAATAGAAATGTGATTAAAAAAATAATAATTAAGTCAATTTAACATTTATAATAATAATTAAATAACGAAGACTCAATCGTGGGCATAAATAATATATGCAAGAGGTTATTTTTAGGATCCAAAATGTTCAACTTCAATAAAAAAAGCAAAAAGAAAACACGATCCCATATTTATTTTTCCCTCGACATGCTTCATCGTCAGTACGTGACGCTGACATGTAACTCAGTTTACGATTTTGCAAGGAAAAACGACATTCACGAGAGTTTATCACCTGAAACACTACTGCTCTATAAGTAAATAATATTTATATAACCATTATATATTTGAAATATTTTATTACACTTAACTAATTTAAAGCCTGTCGTGGCGCAGAGGCAGAATCGCAATAATGTGCGCGACAAGTTGTGGGTTCAATGCCCCATTGAAAAAAAATAGATATTTAATATTTTCATTTCGTCGCTCTGGTACCGGGGCGGAAAGTGGTATTGAGTTCAGTCACTCTACACACAATGCTTCAAATTCGGCGAAAGTTGGAGAACTGAAGTATCTTAATAAGAAACTGAGTGTCTTAAGACTAGGCACCCGTAACTGGGTTCCCAACTACCCTCTGCCTGTCCTGCTATGTGCTTCATACATTGTGAAGCTGAAAAAACAAATTTTATTATTATTTATTACTTTTCAAAGTTATTTACAATATATATTCTGCTTTTATTTAGAAGACTAAGTATTTATTTACAATATTATTGAAAGCTAAAGATTCATACATAGATTCCTTCTATGTCCTAATTCAACAAACACACTTACCAAATTAACCAGAAAAATTACACTGCAAATAGTTTTCTGCTACCATCTCTTATTTACAGACAACAAAAGCTTACGAAAAACAAAAGTACCTAAAGTTCCAATAAAGTTTTGTTGTTCAAATTAGCTGAAGTACGGGAAAAGTCTCGTAACCTAAACTTTTAGAAATTTACCGATTAAGATAATCTTACACGACAAGGGGGCACAAGTGAGGAGGTGCGACTGTACTCAGATTGTGGGTTTGATCCACACTCTAGGAAATGAAAAGTATACTTATAAGAAATCTGTAACTAATCACTGTGTGTACATGGAATGTATATTATAATAATCTCATATAAGCGTTTGTGCATACGAACACATTAATCTCAGTAACGGCTAACGATATTTAAATGCAGTTTTCACTATTATATAATAATAATGATAATAATTCATTCAGTTTTCGATGGATAAATATTGTTTTAAAAGTGAACATGTTATTAAAACACGAAACGAAAACGTACAGAAAAAAAGATAATCTTATAAGGGGACTCCAGTAACATAAGGCACTTTGGAGTGTAATAGTGGGAAAGTGAAAATAATTAAAGTTTTAAGTACAAACTGTTCTAGTTGAAGTCGAAAGCTTCGGATTGGTAATTAACGTTAAATAGAAGAAGCATTCTGTAAAGCTAAATAAAGTTGTTGTTGAATTTGGTAATTGGTTTTCGCTGAATAACTAGCTTGCAGTAAATTTTAACTTTACGAATTCATTTTAAAAAGGATGTGTCTATTTAGAAATTAACATTTAAAATATACGGAATATCACACATAACATGTAGTTTTAACATTTTGTATGTAAAAAGATACTCCACACTTAGGAAAGAGGAAAATACACATACGCATATACACACAGATACACACAAACATAAAAACGTTTTATTTTTAATCTTCCCGCTGGGGAGGTAACAAAGTACATTGAGCCATTACTTTGACCACTTTTCGCCGATTAGAAGCATTGTGTGTGGAAGGCGGAGCTGTAAATGAATATGTATATGAGCAAAGATCACGTCAAGTGGACCCCCCATTTTCCACTTGATCATAAAAGTTAAGTTTATATATATTTTCCATAAGTAGTTACCATGAAAAATTGATCACCCAAAGAAATTTAAAAAAAAAAAATATTTTTTTTTTTCAATAAACATTTTTGGTATTTTTGACATCTCAATAAACATTTTAGGTACTTTTTACATTTCGAATCTGGGCCGAGGCACTTGCCACTAAGGATCCGAAGGTGAAAACCTTTAAAAGAAAGTACAACCGTGTCTCAAGGTACTTTAAGTGGCAAATTGCCAGAGCAAGGTCCGAGCACATCGCTAAAATTGGCGAGAAGCTTGAGAGCTATCCGTCTGAAACTCGCCAGTTTTGGGCCCTCTTAAAAGCTGCGCTTGGCAACTTTAGCAAGTCTTCGCTTCCGCCGCTACGCACAGAAAATGACATCCTGGTCCATACGGCGAAAGAGAAAGCCGATCTCCTGGGCGCTTTCTTTGCCTCGAACTCGACTATGTATGACCGAGGAACAACGCCGCCGACCATCCTGCGGTGTCAGAGCGCAATGCCTGACGTTAAATTTAGTCAGAAAGCTGTTAGGCGAGCTCTGTCTTCCTTGGACATCCACAAGTCGAGTGGGCCAGATGACATTTCTCCTCTTGTGCTCCGTTCATGTGCTCCTGAGTTGACACCGGTGCTAACGCGTCTATTTCGGCACTCTTACTCAGTCGGCAAAGTCCCAGATTCGTGGAAGAGCGGTCTTATCCACCCGATTCCGAGAAAAGGCAATAGTGCCGATCCAACAAACTACAGGCCTATTTCCATCACCTCCCTGCTCTCAAAAATTATGGACCAGCAACGCTCCTGTAGCTCCCCTGGTGTTACACGGGGCCGTGGGCGACGGTGACCACTTACCATCAGGTGACACGTACGCTCGTTTGCCTTGTAGTTTCCATAAAAAAAAGTCCAATTGCAACGAGGTGTGAGACAGGGCGATGTAATTTCACCGAAACTGTTCACTGCGGCATTGGAGGATATTTTTACGCTTCTGGAATGGAAAAGATACGGTATCAACATAAATGGCGAGTACCTTACTCACCTTCGCTTTGCCGATGATGTAGTTCTAGACCTTAGAAGATCACTATGCTCGAAGATCTCGGTAGTGAGTCTCAACGAGCAGGTCTAAAGTTAAATACAGATAAGACAAAAATAATGTCGAATGCCCATGTAGTACCTGCTCCAGTTACTATTGGGAATACTACCACCCGTTTACCGTGTATCCTAGGTATACGTTGATTCACCTTACAGACCGACAACGCTCCTGTAGCTCCTCTGGTGCTACACGGGGCCATAGGTGGCGATGATCACTTACCATCAGGTGACCCGCTAGCTCGTTTGCCGTGTCTTTTCCATAAAAAAAAAAACTATCTCAGTGTCTCAAGAGTGTGTGTTGCCAGTACCATGACATACGGGAGCGAGACGTGGTCGCTAACTATGTGTCTCATAAGAAGTTGAGTTGTACCGTAACGATACTTATAACGTTATGATAATTTAATTCTTATTTTTTTTTCATTGATTATATAATTGAATAATAATATTTTTTTTTAGTTTCACGTTGCTCCCCGCATACCACATACATAGAAGAGTGAGCAGAGAGAACTTGACATTATAGTGTCGAGACACTCCGCTCCAATAAAAACACTCCCGTTCTCGGTTTTCCGTCGAATTCTTAAGGCATTACAAGTTGACAAGTGAAATTCAATGCCGTACGTACTCGTACGTATCCATTTATTATTTTACGGAATGTGTATTGTAAACATACATTTATTTTCTTATCTTTTTTAAACATCATACTGTTTTCCTCACAATTGCAGGGTAGGCAGAGAGCACCAGAATACCTAGGAACCTAATGTTAAAAAAACTATGTTCCAATGTGTATTAAGACACTTTCGGCCCTGACTTTCCGAAGAATTCTTAAGGCATTTTGTGTTACGTGGCGACACTCAACGCTGCGTTATGAAATGTATTTTTTATAAATGCGTTAACACGAAGTAAAATAATATAGATTCATAATAAACCATTTCACATAATTATGTAAAGCTAATAGCATACTGAACGGTAAACACTTAAGCTGGTATTCCAACGCGACGTACGAGTAGCTGCGTTGTTCATAGAGAAACATCACATATGTGAAGTGCCTATTTTTATAAAAGTATTTATAGAAGAAGATAGAAGTGAATGTTGTTTGTATGTACTGCAAGTTCATTAACACATATTCATCCCATTTTGGTTTTGGTCTTATGAATAAAGATTCTTTGACGATGTATCCCATAGATAGCAGTGTAGGCAGAAATAATTCGTCAAGATACTTCATATTGAGTGGCGGGTCTCAACGCCACACAGTGTACATACCAGAGCATAAAATAGAAATAATTAAAAAACAGTAACGCTAGAGATGCAGCGTAAAAAATCCCACTTTACAGGCAGTGCCTTCAAAATTGGATGAAAAGTGGGGAATGGAAGTGTCCTTATGGAAACGAAGCATATTAACACTAAATTCCCAATTGCAGTCTGCTTACCCTAATATGTGCGGGATACAGCGTTAAGCTAGTAAAAAATCATTCCCTCGAGTGACGATGGAGACTTTACTTTGCACTTCGAAGTGCAAATTTAATTAATAATCTATTTAATATATTTAATTCACCTATTTAATTTGATCCGTGATCGCATGCGTGTCCTTACGTCACGACAATACCCGGCGACTGTTACATATAAACGTTTTTTTACTTATGTAACAATATTTTGTAAATTATATACTAATTTTAATATTTATAAGTCATCCAACAACGTAGATAACATTAAAAGATAGCTATCAAAAATACAGCATTTTTTTATCCTAGCACTAATATGTATTTTTGTATTTTTGCATGCATATAGCAACTTAACAGAACGGAGTGCCTTGACACTAAGTTTTTCAGTTCTAAGTACTCCAGCATTTAGAACTTAAAAACCCAGTGTCAAGGCACTCCGTTCTATTTTTTACTTTCCGACGTATTGCGTGTTAAGTGGCGGAATTCAACGTAAATGTAATTCGACTCGCGCAGTATAATATCTAAACATCAGCGCTACGTATTATTTTATATTTAATTCGTATTGTACACTATCAGAAGAAGTAATAAAATACAATTAAATTAGTTATATTAAATAGTTTTAGATAAAACAATTTTAACCGCATTATTCACGTGTGTTGTTTTCTATACATTTTTTGAAACCCGACGTTTCGAACACTTTACAAAAGTCCATGGACACAGGTAGAAAAATATGCCGTTGGTACTTATAATCGGCAAGCAAAAAATATATATTTATATACCATAATAATTGAAGAGATATAAAACATTGCACACTGAGCCTTATCTAAATTGAAAATCTTCTGGAGTGACATCCAGCGTGTCTGTCGTATATTTTTACTGCCGGCATTATGGCTGAGAATAATATATTTTTACTAAATTTAAAAACGTATAAAAATTTGAACGAAGCAGGATTTGAACTCTGACCACTAAGCCATTCGTTCTCACCAAGCTCCGTCGAATTTTTTGTACGCTTGTTACTTATATATGTATATTATATATAAGTAATAGTATACTAGGTATATGTTAAACAAGCTATTTATATTCGCATCCCAAACCAGTAAAACAGGGTTAGAAAAATTAGACATATATAGCCTATAGCTTTCATCAAAAATAGGCTATGCGAAACATTTTTCTTTTCATTTCATACTAATAGTTTATGAGAGTTTATATATTATGTAAGTCACAGTTCAAAGATATATGTATGTTTCTTCAGATTTATATATTAGCTAGCTCATAGTACTAAAAGAGGCTTTGATTTAGGATTTGATTCTATGAATAATAAAATATGAGGCCAGTCGTGGCGCGTAAAGATTCTGTACTCAACTGGTACACTAGGAACGCCATAAATAAAGAACTGAACTAAACTATTGTATGAAAGTGAAATATTATATTACTAAATAATTTGCTTGGATTTCCTCTCTTTGCTCACGCTTATAAGATAATACGTCATTATTCTTCAATGATCTTATATTGTGTTTGTGTTGTTGTTTTATGAAAATAATAATTTACTGATTTTTCTTCTAAAAAAAATTCTAAAGGTATTGCGAGATATGTGGCGAAATTCAACGCCACGCTTTGCTTTGTTATCAAAACGAAGAAATGAAAAATTAAAAAAAATTATTTCCTCGGGTGTGGATCGAAACTTGTCGTGTTTGCCCCTGCGCCACGACTGTGAAGCAAATCTCTGATTCATTTTCCTTAAAAAATATGCAAGCACGTATTTCAAAGTTAAATATAATTTAAACGCCAACAAGCTTTACATAAGACGTAGAAGTAATATAATATCTACGCTTTCCATAATATCAATTAGATCTGTTAGGAAGGATATAACTGATTTAGAAAGCGCACAGCACAGTGTTGAGTCCGCCACGAGAAACACAATCCCTCAAATTTGGCGGAAAGTGCGATACAGAAGTGGGGACGGAATGTTTTAACGCTAGGTTCGCAAGTTCCCTTTGTCTACGTTACTGTACTGTATACAGCTAAAGAAACTAATTAATTTAAAATAATATCAGAATTTGTTTGTTATGTAATTCACATCTACAACACTAATTTCACACATTTAATAACACCTAAATTAAAAACTTTGAAACTCGTTTTTCACAAACTGAATTCATAATTTTAATTTAAAGTTTATGCAGTCCCAAACTGACAGGATAAATTAAGGTGCAAAGTTGGGATCGTGTCAAAAACTTTAACGTTCATTGTATATATGTAGGTAAAAGTCACGGGTCATAGTTAAACAAAGAAAAAGCTCAATTATCAAACTTGTTATAACTTCAATCATTATAATGATATAAATTTGTACAATACACAGATATATTGTTAACGTCCTTGCTGTATTTTACATGTAACAAGGTGGGCAGAGGGAATTTGGGAACCTAGCGTTTTTTTGTTATTTTATTTTATTTGAGAAACTAACAGAACATACTTCACAAATCCAAGTTTCCACTCAAAAAATTAAAGAAAATCATAAAGAGCAAGTAGATACAAGTAAGATAAATAGTTTATATTTACCAATAATTTAAAAATGTATATTAAAACATTTAAAAATATTGATAATTATTTGTTACTTATAAAATAATTGCGTTATTCAAACATTTTACTAACTTTTTTTAAAAACAATATCGTTGTTGGCTGCAAATATATCAATTTGGCTAAATAGTTTATTATAACTAAAGTAGGCTCGATTAACAAAGATATTTTGTGTATGCTTGATTCTATTAATAGGTAAATTAAATAAGAGATAAGTTTGTTACGCGTAACTTTTCACGAGATCTGAAAAAAAAAAACACTTGGTTAAAATAATTGGTTCTCTATCAGCGAGTAATAAAATTTTAAAACAATCACTAGATACATGCAGAATTTATTTTTTGAAGCGTACAAATTTGATGCATTTGTTTTGAACAGTCTCTAACTGGTTAACATAAGTCTTGTGATGTGGATTCCAGACAGTAGACCCATACTCAAGAATAGGTTTAACACAAAAGAGTTGTACAAAAATAACACAGAGCTAGGTTTTTTAAAATCTCTGAAAATTCTAAAAATAAAGGCAAGCAAGCATTCGATATACTCTAGCTATCGTTCTGTTAATATGTAAATTAAAGGTAAGTTTATTATCTAGATATATTCCCAGGTATCTCACCTCAGACACTCGTTTTATCTCAGCACCATCGAGACGATAGAAATAAGCAAAAGGATGACGTTTGCGAGTGAAGCTGATAACACTACATTTATTAATATTTAAAAAAAAGGATTTTTTGTTACTTTTAAAGCTTAGCTTCCTGTAAAAGTAAGTAAGTCAAGGTTATCAACTCACATAGGATTGACTATTTCAAATAATGGAACGATAAGTGCTTCTGTATATTACATAAAATTCAAATTCAAATTCAAATATTTTTATTCAAAATAAGAAGTTACAAGCTTCGTTTTTTGAACGTCAAACAATTTACCACCAGTTCACTAAAGTTACTGCCTCAGACCTGAGAAGAACCGGCGAAAGAAACTCAGCGGGACATGTCTTTTTTTTTAACCAAAATTTTTACATCATGTTATTATTATTGACAATGATACATTTAAAATAGCCTGGAGCGAGCATTTTATTCCCAAGGCGTGTTATCATTTATAAAGTCGTTAATTTGGTAATAGCCTTTAACACACAAACGTCTTTTCACAACTTTTTTAAATTGTGAAATAGAAAATTCTCGGACGTTTTCTGGGATCCTATTGTAAAAGCGTACACCCTGTCCCATGAATGAATTACGAACTCGGTGCATTCGAGTTATAGGTGCACTGAGCTTAAACTTATTTCTAGTATTAAATTTGTTTTATGTAATACCAGAGGAGAACCAAGTGCGTTGTTAGCTTTCAAAGCGGAAATAAACTATTAGAAGGTTTTGACCTAGGATCTTCAAAAAGCACTTTTCAGAACAATTATTATCATGAATGCGGTATAGAACGCGCAACGATGAGGCGTCTCTACGCAAAAGTAAATCGACAAATTTTCGCAGATGAAAGAGAAAGACTGAGAGGAGGGCCAGTGAATTGTAAAATATTATTACAAGCAAGCAAGCCTAACCAAGCACATCTATTATAAATACGACGGAGCAGCTCAAGCACTTTTATGTTTGTTTTTACAAAATTGTTAAAAAAAAAATGTAATTGGCTAAAATTTGGGACTGTCATCATTTTTATTAAGATTATATTGTTAAAAATCCATTAGCTTATTTATTAACGTATTTACAAGCAAATTACTTTTTGTACAGGTTTTACTTTTTGTATTTATAAAATCTCTTTCTCGTAGTGTAATTAAAATTTACATTTATCTCATAATAGGTATAAAATGAACATTACTTTTGAACAATTAATCGCTGTGTTTGTTAACTATACTTTATAAAAAGATTAATGTTTCCATCAATAAAGACATATTGATGGAAACAATAATGACGTGACAAACGCAGTGTTGACCCCGCTTCTGTACAATACGCAATGTCTGGGGACAAGTGTCTGTGGGAAACAAAATTGTCTTAATGAGGATAGAGTGTCTCGCCACTAGGTTCCCAGGTTTCCAGATATATGAAATCTTGCGACTCACTTTTTAGTTTTTGATTGAGATGAAATGTAAAGCTCAAAATTACGCCATCTAGAGACGGCAGATGGAGGAAAAAAGTAAAGGGACTAAAGCAAGGAAAATAGGCAGGTAGTGTTTGCTTGAATTGTCTCATC